>RYFJ01002078.1:0-169221 GCA_003991445.1 Oryza meyeriana var. granulata
CAAATTCATGCAAGACAGTGCAGATACCACAAAATACAAATGAAGCTCTCAGTGATATTGGTGTTCCTCCGCTCTGCAGTCTCAAGTCAGTCAAATCTCTTCTATGCCGCCCATCTTTCTCTACAATGCATGGCAAGTGCAGCCTATCACCACAGAAGATAGGCACTCCTCCAGTGGAAGAACTCTACTTGCCAATTCCCTGTCCTCATGGTCACCGGCGCCAACTCCACCTGTTCACAATTGGTCCCAGGCTTAACCTGTGACATGGCTGGCCATGTCACTGAGCCTTAGGCCTTCCTGATCTGGCTTAAGGCCAGCTTGATCTTGAATTTGCTGCATTTCCAACCTTCACTATCACCTCAACACAAAACAGCCTCTCGGTGGTTCCTTCGAAATTTCCATGTTGCATCTCTCACGTCGATTGACCTAGTAACAACTGTTATGAACCAATCCATTCCCCAGCTCGCTGAATCCCAAACCTCCATGGGAGGTACATCTCAATCAATCTTCTCACTGGGAATCATCCCAGAGGATTGCGGTTATCACAACAATGTCGGGCTGCAAGTCCTCGGCTGCGGCAACAACTACTCACTGGTTTATGCCAAATTGGGCAGCAGCAACATGAACCAACTAGGCAGTCCTGAGGATTCACGTAAATGGCTTACAGGACCATCCCCCATCGATGGGAATATGAAGCTTCTACAGATAGTGGATCTATCTAATGAACAGTCTACTGCATTATGCCACCAGAATCAGCAATATGGAAGCATTCAAGTTCTTTAATCTTAAGAGACCAATTTGGAAGGTAGCCACCTACGACATATCTTCACTTGAATTAAACATTACTTTCTATTCCTCTCATGAAAAATTAGCAAAATCTCACAGCACTTCGTTTGCCATGAAGGCATAGCATCTCTACTAGGACTCTACTTATACCATTTCGTTAATTTTATTAATGTACAAAGTTTGAAATAGTAAGAAATGAAATACCGTAGAAAGAAACAAAAAATTACTAAATGAAGGAAAGGGACAACTGTGACACAATTACGCATAACATTAAATCTGCAACTACTCTCCTGTGACGAAATGCATGCTTATTTGATATAGATATGGGTGCAAAATGCAAATAAAGAGTAAGTAATACTCTATTGGTAATATATTTGTACTCCATCCATTCCAAATTAATTTCATTATTTGAATTTATACCAAATATAAGCACTTCTAAGAAAAAACTGACTTGTCCCTTAACCACCCCCAATTCTTTTCCCATTTACCCCCAACCATCGCCTCAATTTAAATGAGGGTATCAGTGTATATTACTATCAATTCTTAATCTTTGCTAAAACCCCCTACAACTTCATTATTATTTTGGAACGGAGAGTAGTTTAATAAAATTAAAATATTCTATCTAAATATTTAAAATATATGAATACTTCAACTCTTACAAAGTTTGGCTTGACCTTGTGGTGTTATCCAAAAATTTTTCATGTTTAGAAGAAAAGCTCACTTTGTGATATTCAACAAATTTGCAGGTAAAATACCATTGGAGATCGCAATTGACAGCCTGCAAAAGCTGATCTCTGAACAATCAGTTGGTGAGGGTGACTGCTACAAACAATCTCATCAATCCAAAATCTGGTACCTATGCCTTAGGGAACCAACAGGTAACTGGGCCCCTACCACCAGATCTTGGCAGCAAGCAACCATTCTCGTCATTGGGTGCCAATAATAAGCTTTTCTGGAAAATTGCCTCGTGACATTTAAAAACTTTACATCTGGGATATTGCTATCAACAACCAACTTCTCAGGCACGCACCAACTCTGGATCCGTAATTTGTTTTCAACTATGCTGTCAGACTGAGCAAAAACCACCTTTTCTGAGATATTCATGTGTTCATTGGAGTTATCCCGAGCTAACTGTTCTTTGATTTTCTGAGATTCAATGGAGCGGAATATACCTCCAACTTCTTTCGTTTACTTCTTTTACAAACCATTGACTTATCTGATACTAATGTGTTGGAGAGCTCCCATTGCTGGTGGAACTTGAAAGCCTCCAATATATGGATTTGTCAAGAAATGATTTTCAGGAAACTTCCAACTACCGGAATCATACTTTCTCAGAAATCACTTGCCTTGGCAAACAACCTCGGTCTCTGGGGCTTCATCTGCACTGGAAGAAATGTAGGAGTTGGTCACACTTATCTGGGGAAAATAGTACTACGATAGTAATTCCTTCATCTTAGTTGACAAATCCTATCTATTTCTCCGACTCCGATCAAATATGGTTACGGAATATCCTGGCATTAGTACAACTCTCCAAACTCCAATTCCAATCAATTTTAATAATAGATACATCATATACAAGAGGGTTTGCTAACTTGACATCCATGATGCCCAAAACAGAATATTTATGATTGCTGTTACCAATCCGTATTTCGAATAGAATTAGTTGTAAACTGGAAGAGCAAGACAATACCTTTAAAGACAGTCAACTGTTGACGGCATCGATTTATCATTGCACTTCCTTTCTGGGACATCCCAATGGGGGTGTCAAGATACTTCAAGGCCACCTATTTGCTAAATTATCAAGAATCATTTATCTTAGGTGGCATCCCGTAAAGACATTGAATTAAAGTTTCTTAATCCCTTGACTTCTCTTGGATCAACTGTCAGAGCCCAACCATCTGTGATCTCAAAACCTATGTCTCGGAGTCACGAAAATCTCTCTACACCATCATCAGCAAGATACCTACAGGCCACCAAATCCAACAGTGAGGACCCTTCCAATCTATGGCCATAAGCGATTCTTTGTGGTTTCCTTCTGAGCAAGATGTTCAGATGAATTCAAAGCCCCTGTGTCAGTATTCAACAGCAGAGACATTCAATGGTGCCATTATGGTATGGTGGTTTTTTCTTTGGATTATGGCCCTGTTCATGGAGTTCCTATTTTTCTCAACGGTGTAGACCATGCTCTTCGACCACGTACGATCGATTGCAACGTATGGTTATGCGAAATTGCAGCCTGACAGACTAAACTATGAATATGACATTGCAGTCATGTAGTTACACCACCAGAGGAAGTTGGTTTTTTTGCTCTTGTAAACCATCTTGTAATACTAATTTTTACACAGAATATGGTAGATAATGAATAAAATATTCTGTTTCTTCGTTTAGAGGACGAAACAGGTGAAGGGGAAGCCACGACTGGCTTATTATGTAAAGGGTTCCTATAGTTTTTCTTTTGTCCCCAAAACGTCGAGCGAAGCACACAAAGCACTCAAGAGGGAAACATCCCAGTTTATTAGATTGAAATCATCTGTTTAAATTATGTTTTGCGGCATTAATAAAAGGAAAACTGTTTCGTCCGCGATAAAGAAATAGTCCTAAGATCTCTCCCCAAGACCTAACGAAGACTGTGTGGTATAGAGTCAACAAGTAGAAAGTAATACTTACGGCGGCAGGGAGACCGACCGGAATGAAGGTGCAACCCGCGCGCGGAAACCCGAGGGGGAAAGATCTCGGTGTTGGCGAGGGGCGACGAGGACGAGAAGCAGGCGCTGCAGGCACATGAACGGTAGGTCGTGAGGGCATGGGGCACTTCTCAGCGGAGCATGCCGCGCCGGCGAGCCCGCAGGTACATGCGCGACGCTCATGAATCTCTTCTCTCCTCAACATGCAACAGGCGATCTATCAATGCACCGACTTAAATTTTACGCCCTCCGTGATACTTATAATATAATACAAGAGATTTATTATTTTTTTTAAAAAAACTTAAAAAATAGTAAAATATAAAACCATGGTATTAAAAAATGATAGTTAGAGTAATAAAATAGTAGATAAAAGATAAAATGAAAAAATAAGCTATACAAAAGTTAGTAATAGAGAATAAACTAGTACAAAGTTTGATAGGTGAAAAATTAATTATACCATCCAGATCCGAAATTTCTTATATATTTTGAGACAAGCTAGAAGGACCAAAATTCTTTATATATTATAAACAGAGAAGTATAATTACTCATTGATCGAGAGACAATCAAACTAACGAAATAGCCATTATATAAAAATCAAATCAATAGTAAATATCCTTAATATACAAAAATAGTTAGCATATTTCATAAAAATAGATATTTTTATTAATTTTAGATAATGATTATAGATATTTTATCTTATCCGTAGCAGCATTAGCTAGTCTAAGAAGTACTAAAAGCTACAAGGTAATGACGAGAAAAAAAGTCCACAAAAAGAAATAGGCTAATCTCGTGCATCCTCCCTCGAGTGCTATGCAAGCACTCCTGTACGACAATCGTGGGTCCGTTCTTCCTCTCTCTCCCTCAGTTTTTGCCCTTTTTCACGACTATGGTGAGTAGTGGAATTTTACTGTTACATAATTTAATTTTTTTTTAATTTACAAAACAATTTCTCAGTTTGAATCATTTACAAAACTAGTCTCTTGCCGTCCTGGCTCGACTGCGGGGAATTTAAAAAACCGCCGTGTGGCCCCAGGGCGGCGAAATGGCATCCCTGTCACTCCGGGGCTAAGCGGGCTCCGCGGCCCGTTAGCGCTTAGGTATGGAGGCCCACGTGGATTCGCCGCCCTGGGGGGCGAGGGCGGCGAATGCCCCAGGGCCGAATGCAAAATTTGCATTCGCCGTCCCATGGGGACGGGGTTTTTAGCATTTAGTAAAACGGCGGTCCGCACCAGCGATCGACCTCCGAATCCAGGGGGCCGCCTGCAAAATTTTTTTTTTTCTTTTTTTTTTTTTATTTTTTTTTCTTCAGACTAGAACACGAGAGAATAGCAACAATCTCGTTGAAGTGTACGCTCAAAAGTGTAAGATGTGCCTGTAGAAATTCTACGTAGTTGCTTTAAAACCGTGTCCTAAAAAAACTCGGACCTCAAAACTCAATCATCTCCTTCCCGGTCACCGAATTTCGTTAAAAATTTTGTTGGACAAACCCAACGTGGGGGTGAGCGGGATGTAAATTTCTCTGTAAGATGTTCCCGCGTGAGTACTTATTTGCCCTTCCTGATTCCAGAGACCGTCATGCGGAGTATTGACTGTTTTATGGTAGTTAGCTGCGCGTATCTACAACAATTTCCGTCGATTGCGGACCGTCCGATCGGTGGATGCGGACGGTTCCTATTGCATTCGCCCCCCCCTCCCAGGCGGCGAATCACGTGGCGTCCCTGGGCTACGGCGCCAGCGCTGTTTTAGCCCGGTGACGGGGATGCCATTCGCCGCCCTGGGGCACACGGCGGTTTTTAAATCCCGCCGGCCTGGCCTAGAGTGGCGAAGGACTAGTTTTGCAAAAAATCAACACCGAAAATTAGTTTTGTAAATTAAAAAAAAAATTAAATTACTAACATAAAAACTTCTTGAGTAGGTGCATATTGCAAAGTTGGAATTCCTCTCACACGTAGCGGCAAGTAGGCCTTCAAGCATGGACGAGACTTCTTTTAGGACCAACGTTTATTTTTACCGCAAATTTGCTTGTGGACACTTATAAGAACGTTTTGGCTAGAAACACAGTAAGAACATGGCTATTACCATGGACATTATAAAAATATGTGTTTTTTTTGCTGCTAGAGGACACGCACACATTATTTATGATTTCCTGCTGTTTTGGAGAGAGAATTTTCAATGAAAATAACTACTTTTCCCTCAGAAAACAAACTTCTGTGCCATTGAACATGCTTCACTCCCTCTAAGCCATATGTGACCAGCAACAACCCCGCGTCACCATTGGGCGGGTTGCATATACGCTGCTTCTTGGTGTGGTTTTCAGGAAGGTGTGTGATGTGCAGCGTGTCTAAGGGCAAATGGTCCATTTCTTAAAAATTCTCTCTCCAAAACAACCAAAAAATAACAAAATAACGTGTTGAGGTGTTCCTGCGGTTAAATACCACTTTTTAGTCTGTAGACAAAGCCACGTTCTTTATATTGTCTCCAACAATACCCACTTTTAGTCTGTCCGTAGCAAATTTTGGCGATTTGATATTTTTTTATTTTTAAATGTGATTCTTAGTAGAAACTTGTCAAAATTTGTATCGAATTATCAAAAGTTGTATTGAAAGTTATATATAAAATTGCATTGAAAAATAAAATATTGTATTGAAAATTATAAAAGATTTTATTAAAGTTATCAAATTTTCTATTGAAAGTTATAAATTTTATATTAAAAGTTGTCAAAAATACTTTCACAAAATGGTTTCTCTATCAAAAAAGAAATTTCTTTCTCTCTTCCACCAGTGAGGCTGGACGAGCCAACACACAATCGGTGGGCTATTAGCAAGCGCGACTTGTGCAAGTTGCACCTGTGTGCCAATTAAAAATCCCTAATAGGTCATATATTATACAAAGGAGGGTGGGTGGGGAGGGTTTGAAACGAGGGCCCATTATGTTAACGGTCAGGCCTAGTGTATGCCCATTAGTGAAGAGGTCCCACCTTATGATCATCACCAAATTTGGCCGAAGTAGTTCCATCATCATATATTTACAAACATGTACTCTCTCTATCCCAAATAGTAACTTATAGAGTTCAGATTTTGTCTTCAAATTATACAACTTATACTTGAAAAGTGTTTTTTACTTTTTCGATTGGAGTAGTATCCAAAATACCTCTACACTCATCTTATGCCTCGTTTTCTATTCTAAGCCAAAACACCAAACCCAATACATTAATGGGATAGTAGTAGTCTTTTTATCCTCTCCTTAATACTTGTGCTCAAGTCTAAAAGTTTGTTATATTTTGGAAAGAGAGGGAGTATGTCTTTGAGTATATAACATCAAATAATAGCTGAGTCCTTGAAAGCCAGCTAGACCAATATGATGATGTAGTGAGAGGGAATTGGTGAGGAGATAGAGAGACATCGACTCTTAGCCTATGATAGAAGAATTTTTGTTGCATAAGGGTGACAAAAAACAAGAGAACGCGGCCTAAAAAGCGGAATGGACTGAACAATAGCCGCAGTTCGACCGCGCAGCCATGGACTGGAGGGGTTGCGCAACTATGCGCCACCAGATATCTGGTGGGCTGGTGACTCGACAGAATCTCGCCCGCACCCCAAGCCACCGCCATCGACTCTAGCAGTATCTATTTCTCTTCTCTCTCTCTCAATCTCTCTATTGATGGGACGGGCGGGTCCCGATCTCCGTCAGTAGAGATATATTATCGTTTTCACATTTGGTGGAACGCGACACACCGAATCAGCTTCATATCAAAGATTCCACTGTCCCTGCAACCTAGCACCACGACTCCTCTGTTCAACGTGTCACAAATCCGGTTGACGATCGCCTCGCAAGAAGGCTAATCTCTGCCTGCGAAATGAAAGAACACAAGCAAGAACTCGAAAGTACGCAACTCAATTGAGCAGTGACAATTACAGTATTGATGATTAATTTGTATGCACTCGAAATTGAGGTTTCACAACCGATGATTGGCGACTGTTCGAGACAGATTGATCTAAAGCAAAACCCAAAACCTAACGTGGGCGGCAGTACTGGAATATATAGTCTAAGGGTCGTCACACCCCCCTGATGCACCTTCTGACGGGCTCTAAGTCGATACACGGCCCAACGGACCAAAGACGGAGTGATGCAGCACCCTGCAGATTTGACGCTGACTTGTTATGACGATTCCTGTTGACTCCGGTGGAAATTTGGACGTCAAACCAAAGCCATTGGTTAGCTTTGAAAATTATATTTCCATGCATATGTGGTATGTCAAAAAACGAGGATCCACATGCATCCTGGGCGTCCGTTTTACTGCAGGCTGGTCCTGAAGGCCGATCGCAGCTCGAACTCGAGTGGGGCTGGCCTCCGGCTTGTCTTAGGTGTCCTTGCTGGTCTTGCTCCGCCTCCACACTCGTGCTACAGTACTTCATGATCTCCTCAAATGTTCCTAAGCAAGATAACTTCATTAGTGTATCAATCTATTCTCAAAACTATGAAAAGATCGCTTAAGAATGAGCTTCATCGCTCTAGATTTAATTGTCGCATTTGAGCTCGGCATTGGACCTTGCATAACAGTTGGAGGATCAGCGGTTGCATCCGAAGGAGTGATGTCCTCATCATCCTCCCCCTCTTGAAGTGGTCGAGTCGTCCTCGACCAAGCTCATCTTCTTCTCTTAACCAAGTATGGCTTCAATCTGCAATGTTAAAATTAGGACTAACCCCGAACTCGGGTGGCACAACTCAAGTTTAAGCATTGTCATTTATTTCTTAATTATCTTAAAAGGACCGCAGCTCTCGGCATTAATTAGACTACGCAAATGTAACGCCCAGAAATTCGCACCGAAATTCTGAATTATGAATGTGTAATAAATCCTACCCAGGAAAGCCAAGGTACAGAAACCAAGGTGCCAAGTAGAGTGTCTTACCAACAGTCAGTAAAAGTACTATTTACATAAATACAGTGGAAAAAAGGTAAAACAGAGTCTATAAAATCATCGCCAAGCAACGCCGCTTCCATCCCACAGGCACCTTGACGGCAGAGCCAGCCTATTCTCAGGGGATCTTCATCTAACGCGTCCTCCAACACTGGGGGGAAAACTTAGGAGCGGCAGAGGCTGAGTATCACCCACAGATTAGTTCTCAACATCACACCACAATTATGCATATGCACAAGGTATAAAAGATGAGATAGTGTTTGTTTTGCATAAAAGCAGTTGCCAACAGTAGTAGTTCGTAAACAGTAAAAAGGTTGATTAATTTCACCATATTATTCTTCACTGATTAACGTTACACCACGTAACCAGGCCACACCATCTTCCCAACTGTATTTGACGCTTACACCCCCACGAATCAAACCAGTCTCCACTGATGAACGTACACCACGTTCACCAACACCTCCGGGTATCCGTTACACCACGTTACCCGGACTCACCTGAAATTAACGCTACACCACGTTAACCAGTCACCACCGGCACTATATCGTTACACCACGTCTGACCAGCTTTTCCCGTATCAACGCTACCTCTAGCGTTGACCAGGCCGCGCTGATGGAAGTTCACACCACGACCACCAGCAGTCACTGATGAGAGTTACACCACACTCACCAGTCTCCACCACTAGCGCTACACCATGCTAACGTCACCCCCGGTCAACTCAACCACGTCGACTGGGACTCAACACCTCCACAAACACCAGTTGTGATTGTAAAACAGGATTAATTATTAGGCTCTGTGAGACTAATCACGGTGAGTCTTGGGCCAATGTGCCCACAACAGGCGGGCGCGGCTATTTCGAAATAGTTTTACTCTGATCAGAGGTGTACAACTTGTACCCACAAGACACAACCCCCACACATGTTCCCGGTGCCAGTAATCACACCACGATGTCCCGTACGAGGCTGTGATAGGACCGTTCACGCAACCTCTCCCTAACCATCCCACCACGCTGAGGTTTGCATGCCGGCACAGGCACGCACATATTGGCCAGGCTACCCCCCCTTGCCGCCACGGTGAGATCCGGCAGCCGATCAACCCTACCCCGGGCCGACCCAACTCCATCCCGCTCACCCTCTTCTTCAGGCGAGGAGAGGAAGAAGAAACGCTTCAAGGCCCAAGCTTGCCCACGCTGGCTTGTGAAAAGTACGGGAAGTTGCCCAAGTGTAGTTCCCCGAACCGTCCTTATATTGCCATGGTGTGTTGACAAGCAAACATATCCCACAGCCCACATTTAAGGTCAGGTTTTAATAATTTAACATCAGCCTAATCCAAAGTTTCACTTTTTGCGACATGGAGTCGATATGATATAAAAGAAAATAATATTTAATTCCCATGTGAGCTAGGTTGCTAAGCATGCCTAGAGTCCTAAGAACTATAATCTAATCACATTATTACCCAGGTGACAAGGGTTCAGGTTTCAAAACTATGGCTAAGTCTAACATTGCATAGGTAATAACCACCCACATGAAATATTAAATAATGTAGTTTATTTGAGTAAACAAAAGGCAATTTAGCGAAAAATAGGTACAAAGTGTTCAAAGTAACAGTGTGACTTGCCTTGCTCCGGCTCAAGGTACTCTGCTACGATCTCGAAATACCGAGAGAATTACCGGCGGCAGATTCTACAACAAATAATGCATAAACAATTAAAAACAGTACATGGCAATCAAAACATGGGCTGAATATTTTTAATGGATTCTTGCATTTTTCTGGGATTTAATTAAAATTTGAATGGATTAATCGGAGTTCGTATGAATTAGTTATGATTTATCGAAGTTTACTGCTATTTTTCAGTGTAAATATAATTAACAGGCGATTATTGCGGCATTAACCGAATTAAAGACTTCACCGGAGGAGAGCGGCGCACAGAGTAGTGCGCACCACGTGGCGCCACCGCGGCAACCACGCGGCGAGCGAGCGGGCAGCCCCGATCTGCCACCCGGCAGATCGGACGGCCCTGGGGGAGCGGCCGAGGCCGCCGTCCCGAGCGGAGGCGGCGGCGCGCACGCGACCGATGGTCGATGACGTGCGACCACCCGGCGGTGGCGACGGCCACACGGAGGGCGGAAAGAACGGGAAAATGGAGGGGTTTGCTCACCGGCGGCTCGCGACGGCGAGTGACGGGTGAAGACGACGTGGTGACAAAAAGCGGCGGCGGCCTCGGGACGACGTCGGCGACGAGCTCTGATGCGGGAACGGGCGAGAGGCGGTTGCCGAGGTGTTCCTGGAGATGAGGAGGACGGAAGAGGAGTTAGGCGAAGAATGGAGACGCGGCGCGGTGGAATCACTGCGGAGAGGAAGGCGGAGTGCCGATGCTCACCGTGCGCGTGCGAGGGACGGTCCAGCGGGATTTGACTTTCCACGGTGTGTGCGGCCGAGTCAATGTGCGTGTGTTTGGCACGGCGGAGTGATGGTGGTGGCGGTATGGCCTGCGGTGTCGAACTGGCGGTGGCGAGCGTTGTCGGAAGTCGGCGAAAACGGGGAGCTCGGTGCGCGGTGGTGAGGGGGTTCTAGAGCACGGGGAAACTCGGTGTGTTGGGGAAAAAATGGAGGAGAGGGCGAGGGGCTTTTATGCAGTCGGCCGAGAGATCGAGGCCGAACGTGGCTCAATCGTGCACGGAGAGAGAGCCATGGCGGCGTGGAGATGGTGCGCGCAATTTGTGGGAGTGAGGGGGCATGGACGCCGGAGATATTCGGGAGTGGGGCTGGACTCGGTCCGCGCCGTTTGACTGAGTGCGAGTGCGGGAGGAGGCGGGAGCGGGCCGGATGGACGGCTCCAGGGATTTTCCCCTCCGCCCGATTCGACGGAGGAGAAGACGATGCTGACAGGCGGGCCTGTGCCTGTCAGAGAGGCACGTGGGCGCGGGTGTGAGCGAGGGCACGGGCTAGCGCGGGCGCGGGAGTGGGCGGGGGCGTGGGCGCAAGAGGCGCGGGCGCCAAGGGCGCGGGAGGAGAGGAGGAGAGGTCATGGGCGGGAGGGGGGAGAGGGAAAAAGGAACCGGCCTGCGGCGTGCGGGAATGCCACAGGAGCGGGCGGCCCAACAGAAGAAAAAAATGAGAAAGGAAAAAGGAAAAAGATTTCCAGGACGATTTAAATTCGATAAGCGTTTTTTGATTTATTAAAAATAGTTCCTGTGCTCTGAAATTCCCACTAAAAAATCCAGTTAATGTATTTTGGCACAGGAATACAAGAAAAATATTCCTGGCCATGATAATTTTCTATCTTGACATTGTACACCTTTAATTAATTCCTCTAGCCATTTTAAAATTCCTTTTATTAGGTATTTTCTCAAGGTAAAGTTTTTGTGTGGCTAATATTAGGGTGTGACAAACTACCCCCCTTAAAAGAATCTCGTCCCGAGATTCGAAAGCTGGCAAGAGATGGGATGGGTAGACTTCAATTCGTCTTCTCGCTCCCAGTGCTCTTCTTCTGAGTGATGGCTCCTGTACCTTGCAGAACCTGATTACCCTGCTCCTGGTGTTTCTCTCACTGATTTCTAGAATCCGTATTGGCTTCTCCACATATGTGAGGTCTCCTAAATCTCATCGTTCGGATCTGCCTGTTCTGCTGGTTTCAGACACTTCTTCAACTGTGACACGTGAAACACGTGGTATACCCGTCATTGAAGCTGAAGGCTCAACTGATATGCCACTTCACCTTTTCGGGCTAGCACTGGTAGGGTCCCACGAAACGTGTGCTAGCTTCCCTTTGTTTTGACCTGTGTACTCGCGATGGGGGTGACGCGAAGATATACGTAATCTCCTTCTCGAAGCTTAGGTCTCGGTGACGACCGTTGTCAGCATAGCTTTTTCTGTCTGGATTGAGCCGTCTTCAAAGCGCTCCGTATTATGGCTACCTTCTCTTCGGCCTCTCTGAGTGAGTCGGTCCGAATACTAGCGTTCACCTGTTTGATCCCAAAAAGGGTGTGCGGCACTTCCTGCCATACAAGCTTCAACGGTGCCATCTGCAAGCTGCCTGGTAGCTGTTGTGTACAAGAACTCTACTACGGTAGCTCTAATCCCATGTTCCTCTGAAGTCTAGTGCGCAAGCCCTAGCATGTCCTCCAATATCTGATTGACTCTTTCAGTCTGACCATCTGGTTTGTAGATGATATGCCGTGCTGAAGTTCAGTCTGGTTCAAGTTCTGCTTGTAACTTCTGCCAAACTTGGAAGTGAACTGGGCTACACGATTGGAGACAATCCTCTTGGGTACTCCGTGTAAAACACATTATGCGAGCCATATATAGTTCTGCCAGTTTCTTACCCGAGTATGTTGTATGCATCGGATGAAATGTGCAACTTTGTAAGTCGGTCCACGACCACCCAGATTGAGTCATACCCTGACGATGTGCGAGGGCAAACCAGTGATAAAATCCATCTCGATTTCCTCTACTTCCACTCTAGAACCTTGAGTGGCTGTAACAGTCCAGCAGCCGTTGGTGTTCTGCCTTGACCCGTGGCACACATCATAGATTGCCACGAATTCGGCGATTTCTCTCCTCATGCTGCCACCAAAACTTCGTCTTGAGATCCTGATACATCTTTGTGCTTCCAGGGTGAATGGAGTACTGTGTCTCATGGGCTTCCCGAGTATTAGGTCTTTGAGTTCTTTGTTTTCTGGAACGCACAAACGTTCCCCATCCATACTTCCGTTCTCGTCTTCAGTAAACCCTGAGCTTTTCCGCTCTCATGTTCTTCTTAAGTTCTGGATTTCTGAATCCTTTGCTTGTGCCTCGGAACTTGATCAAAAAGCGTGGGCTGAGCCTCTAGGGCTGCCACGAATCCATGTTCGACAATGCCCAGGTTCAAGCGTTCAAACTCTTGCTGCATTTCTTCACAATGCCTCTGCTCGCGGTGTTGCAGTAACTTTTTCTGCTCAAGGCGTCTGCCACGACATTGGCTTTCCCTGGATGGTAATGTATCCCACATCATAGTCCTTAATCAACTCCAACACCTTCCTTGACGAGTTCAGATCAGTCTGGGTGAAGATGTACTTCAAGCTCTTGTGGTCTGTAAAATCTCACTGCGGTTACCGATGAGGTAATGCCGCCAATCTTTAGAGCATGACCACGGCGGCCAATTCAGATCGTGTCGGGTTAATTGCTCTCATGGGGCGTAACTGACGCGATGCATAAGCTACAACTCGGCCTTCCTGCATCAATACACACCCTAACCCCTGGCGGGATGCATCACAGTATACTTGGAAATCTTTTTTAGGGTCTGGTAAGATCAGAACTGGTGCTAAAACCAACTTCTTCTTGAGTTCTTCAAAGCTGTGATTGCATGCAGAGGTCCAGACAAACTTAACATCCTTCTTCAGTAGCTGAGTCATAGGTCTGGCAATCTTCGAGAAGTTCTCGATGAACCGGCGGTAGTACCCCGCAAGTCTAAGAAAACTCTGCACTTGTGTCACTGTCTTAGGCGGTTTCCAATTGGTGACAGATTCCATGTTCATTGGATCCACGGCAACTCCTTGAGCGGTGATGATGTGTCCGAGAACTGCACTTCTCTTAACCAGAAGTCGCACTTGCTGAACTTGGCGTACAACTGGTGCTCTCTCAACTTCTTCAAGAACAAACGAAGGTGTTTGCTCATGCTCTTCCGTTGACTTCAGTAGATCAAGATGTTGTCGATGAACACTACCACAACTTGTCCAAGGAACTTCATGAATACCTTGTTCATCAGATTCATGAAAAAGGCAGGTGCATTTGTCAGCCCAAAGGAAATAACAGTGCACTCGTACAACCCATACCGGTGATGAAGCTGTCTTTGGTATATCCTCTTCTCGAATTCTGAGTTGGTGATAGCCTGATCAAGGTCTATCTTGGAGAAAACGGTGGCACCTCCAATTGGTCGAAGAGATCATCAATCTTGGCTACGGGTACTTGTTCTTAATGGTGACATCGTTTAGTGCACGATGGTCCACGCACATCCGTTTTGTCTTGTCCTTCTTTTCCACAAAAATGACTGGCGCTCCCCAAGGTGATGTGCTTGGTCGGATGTAGCCTTTCTGTAACAGATCGTTGACCTGCTTCTTGACTTCTGCCATCTCGTTCGGTGCCATTCTGTAAGGCCTCTTGTATATTGGCGCTGTCCCAGGTGCCAGATCAATCTTGAATTCAATTTTCCTTTTTGGTGGCATCCCTGGTAGGTCTTCCAGAAACACATCCTGGTATTCCTTCACTATTGGAATGTCCTCTATTCTCCTTTCTGGCTTCGTCCCACCTTCCGATAGTTACTCTGCTGCGACTTGATTCAAGCTTGCTTCTTGATGCAGCGGCACAGATGACTCGAAACTAACCACCTTTCCCTTTCCAACTGGTCACTGTTACGTGCATCCGCACAATTGATCACCCCTTTGTGTCGGGTCAACCAATCCATTTCTAGGATGACATCTATGTCTTTGGATTCCAAGAGGATGAAATTGGCTAGAAAAGGTGATCCTTGAATTTCAAGGCTCACTGAAGGGCTATAGTGAGTGGTTACCAACGTTCCCAGGTGTATGAACCCTCATGGGGATTTTAAGTTCCACTACTTTTATCCCGTGTGTCCCCACAAATTTCTTGAATATGAAAGAGTGTGTTGCACCAGAATCAAAAAGTACGGTAGCAGGTATTGAGTTCACAAGAAACATACCCAATACCACTTCCGGTGCGGCCTGCGCCTCTTCCGCGGAGACATGGTTGACACGCCCCTTTACCACCTGTTGATTGGAGTTGGGGTGCTGGGGAGCTACAGGTCTGGATCCCATTCTCCTCGGCTTTGGACAGTTGTCATCGAAGTGGCCCGGTTCATTGCAGTTGTAGTAGACGTAGCTCTTGCCCCCATTATCCTTCCGTGGCTGACCCTGCTGTGCTGGCGCCATTGGTGGGCGTGGAGCGGACTGACGGTTGTACTGCCCGTTGTTGCTGCTACTTCCAGAGTGCCCCGGGTGGAACGGGCGTTGTTGACGGACGATCATGGTGGCTGGTCCACCATGCGGGCCCATCATCATCCGTGGTCGTTGAAGCTGTCCTTGGTGAGTCCGGAACTGTGCTGCCTTCCTCTTGCGATCCACCTTGTTATGCTGGCTCTCCTGGCGGATAGCTTTATCCACCAGTTTCTCGAAGTCTGAGTAGTCGCTTGAGAGGAGCTGATTGGTCAGCTCGTCGTTCAATCCATCCAAGAACCTCTCCTGTCTTTCCGCATCGGTGCGGACCTCTTCTGGCGTGTAGCGCGCTAAACGGTTGAACTCGTGGAGGTATTCTGTAACTGTCCTATTCCCTTGGACCAAGTCCTTGAACTCCCTTTTCTTCTGTGCCACAATTCCCACCGGAATCTGTGACTTCCGAAAATTGTAGCAGAATTCGGCCCCAGTGACCTCCGTGGTAGCGGTGCGGGTCACCAGGAAATTGTCCCACCAAGCCGATGCGGGACCTTGGAGTTGGTGAGTAGCAAAAGCGACCTTCTCTTGGTCGGTGCACTGGAGGAGGTTGAGCTTCTTCTCGATTGCCAACAACCAGTCGTTGGCATCAATGGGGTTGGGGGAGCTGGAGAAAGTTGGCGGCCTGACCCTTAGGAACTCAGGCAGCTTGGATTGAGGGGCAAGGGCCGGATTGGGTGGCTGCTGGCATTGCTGTTGCAGGTTGTTCTATTGCATCTGTTGCATCATCATGGCCAACATCTAATTCTGGTTGGCAATAACCTGTGCCAACGTCGGGTTCTCCAGGGTGGTGCATGTGTGTTGGGTGCTCCCTGATTCTGAGGTGCTCCTTCATGCTGGTTAGTAGCGCTGGCGTCGCTGGCAGCATGGGCTCCACTCCTTGTGTTCACCATCTGAAGGGGAGAGCAAAGGAAGGGGAGGAGAAAAACAGGTGGCTCAGAAACAAGGGTGATAATTAAGTGGCTGAATTGAATTCACTGATCTTCTGGGTTGGAAACATGAGAAAAACAATTCAACTCCTAATTACGGTGAACATACCACAACAGACGGTATGCCACCACTAACCCCAAACAAAACAAACATTCCTAACATTACAACTAAACAAGAAATCAAACTAAGAAAAACGACAAACTAAGGGTGGCGTGTCTACTGCTCTGAGCGGCTCCTGCGATCATCAGAGTTGTACTCCGGCTCCTGCTCGTCGCCCACTTCGTCGTCGGTGTGGCTCCTGGATCCTCCCACGTAGTCCACACTTCCGTGGGCCAAAGAACTGGCCTCGCTGCGGGTACGGGACCCGCTGAAGGAGCTGTTGTCGTCGGTGGAAGTGAAGCCCCCATGGATGCTGGTGCCTCCCTGAGAGTCATCGTCGCCAGACGATGCGCTGATCCATCCACCCGTCGGTGCTGGCACTGGGGCTGGTAGGGGTGGTGGTGCGTCTACGGATAGCAAAGGGGGGGATCAATGTATGCTCAGATCCAAATAAGTTAACAATAAATAATTTGGTAACAACAACGATTTTATGCAGTAAATAGTTTTGTAAGTAAATTTGAAGCCAACAAAATACCATTGCGAAACCAAATAATACCAAATAAAATTCACATAATAATTTTCAACACAAATAAAGGGATTTTATACATGCCGTAAATCAAATCTTCCCCCAGATTAACCAATGTTTTCCCAAAATTTGGACACCATGTCAATCCTTAAAAAAAAAATTTAACTCCAGATTTGACTCAGATTTTCCATCACATAAACGGCCAAAATTTTACCCCAACCAGAAAATAGATTCCCACTCTTCCCAAAATAACTCCAACTGTAAGAAGCATATGCAAGTGAGAATTTCAGAGGGCTCTTAGGGTTTCCATTTGGCTGGTCCTACGGTCAAGCTCGGCTCTGATACCAACTTGTAACGCCCAGAAATTCGCACCGAAATTCTGAACATTAATGTGTAATAAATCCCTGCCCAGGAAAGCCAGGGTACACAAACCAAGTTGCCATACAGAGTGTCTTACAAACAGAGTAAAATGTATATTACATAAATGCAGCGGAAAAAGGTAAAACGGAGTCTATAAACATCTGGCCAAGCAGCCGCTTCCATCCCACAGGCACCTTGACGGCAGAGCTAGCCTATTCCTCAGGATGATCTTCATCTGAGGCGTCCTCCAACACTGGGGGGAAAATTGGAGCAAGGATAAGTACCACCCACAGTACTCAACAAATCACACCCACAATTATGCATATGCACAGGGTACAAAGATGGGATAGGGTTTGTTTTGCATAGTAGTAGTTCGCAAATAGTAAAAAGTTGATTAATTTAACCATATTAATTCTCCACTGATTAACGTTACACCACGTTAACCAGGCCCAACCATTCCCAACTGATTAACGCTACACCACGTTAACCAGTCTCCACTGATGAACGCTACACCACGTTCACCAGACACCTCCGGGTACCGTTACACCACGTTACCCGGACTCCACTGATTAATGCTACACCACGTTAACCAGTCACCACCGGACAACGTTACACCACGCTGACCAGCTTTTTCCGATCAACGCTACACCACGTTGACTAGGCCGCGCTGATGGAAGTTACACCATGACCACCAAGCGTCACTGATGAGAGTTACACCACACTCACTAGTCTCCACCGACTAGCGTTACACCACGCTAACCGGTCACCCCCGGTCAACTCAACCATGTCGACCGGACTCAACACCTTCCACAACACCAGTTTGATAAAACATGATTAATTATCTAGGGTGAGACTAATCACGGTGAGTCTTGGCCAATGTGCCCATAACCGCGGGTGCGGCTATTCGAATAGTTTTACTCTGATCAAAGGTGTACAACTATACCCACAAGACACAGCCCCCACACACGTTCCCGTGTGCCAGTACATCACCACGATGTCCCGTACGAGGCTGTGACAGGACCATTCACGCAACCTCTCCCTAACCATCCACACCACGCTGAGGTTGCACCTCCCGACAGGGCACGCCATATTGGCCAGGCTACCCCCCTTGCGCCACAGTGAATCCGGCAGCCAATCAACCCTACCCCGGGCCGACCCAACTCCATCCCACTCACCCTCTTCTTTGGTGCCTAGGAGAGGGAGAAGAAACGCTTCAAGCCTAGCCGTTGCCCACGCTGGCTTGTGGAAAGTAAGGAAAGTTGCCCAAGTGGTTCCCGCGAACCGGTCCTTAATTGCCATGGGCGTGACAAGCAAAACCATACACCCACAGCCCACCATTTAGGTCAGGTTTTAATAATTTAACATCAGCCTATCCAATGTTTCACTTTTGCGACATGGAGTCGAATCATATAAAAGAAATAATATTTAATTCCCATGTGAGCTAGGTTGCTAAGCATGGCTAAGCATCCTAAGAACTGTAATCTAATCACATTATTACCTAGGTGACAAGGGTTCAGGTTTCAAAACTATGGCTAAGTCCTAACATTGCATTCCAGAGGGCGATTTAATGACGTGGCTGACGGCCGTTGGCCGGGCGGCCCACAGCCGTCAGCCATTTTGCAGGCGGCCCCCCCAGCCTCCCAAAAACCGTCCTTTGAGAGGACGGCAGGGGGGCCGCCTGCAAAAATCCGGCCGGAGGGCCAGCCATTTTACAGGCGGCCCCCCTACCGCCATCTCAGAGGGCGGTTTTTGGGAGGCCGAGGGGGCCGCCTGCAAAATGGCCGACCCAGGGGCCGGCTATTTTGTAGGCGGCCCCCTTGCCGCCCGCTGGAAGGGCGGTTTTTAGCTCCCCCGGTATAAAACCCTCTCTCAGACTCCAAAAATATCATAAAATTCACTGAAATCTCAGAAAAAAGAAGAGAGAGCTGAGAGCAAGGTTGAACGAAAGCAGCGAAGCTCTGTCAGTTTGCTGATTCGTCTGCAGGTAAAATTTATTGTTTCTTTGTAATGTCTATTTATATGCAAGAATTGATATAGTATTGTACTGGTTACGTGTATAGTACTATATGAAAATAAGTTGTTACTCGTAGATCTGTAGGTTTTTAGTTAATCTGTTAGATGACTTAATTTTTGTAGAGATGTGAGGAGAATATTGGTATCTAGTTTAACTGTATTTTTTCATCAACAGAAATGTCAAATAAGGTGATATTTCAGTTATTTCACGGGCAAGGGAATGTTAGATATGGTCCAGAAGGGGTAGATCTGTCGGATTTTAGTTCAACGGCTATGGGAATTGATAGACCAACTGAGAGAAGTTTTGGTTCAGTGTACAACTGGCTGATGCGAGGGTTTCGACTGAACCACGAGCTCAGCACAATAACCTTGTATGTAGTAGTCATTCGTGCAGCTAAAGGTTTTTTTGGGAACTGATGCCGGTGGATTGCACTGCCACTGGGAGATGGTATGTGGAGAATGCATTCCAACGTGGTTAGCCACTGGGCGTACTTGTGTCGATATATGAGAAGGATAACACCGTTGCTGCAATGCCCGTGCAAGATGATGAGGGTCCAAGTACGACGGGAGGTGATGTCGAAGCAATGGAAGAAAATGAAGGAGGGAATGAAGAAGATAGACAGCCAACAGGTGTGGCAGATGAGGGAGAACAAATCAACACTATTGTCGAAGAAATGGATAGGGAAGATTCTGAAAATGAGCAAGCAGAGCATGATTATTCATCTGATGAGGACACCGTGATGCCTGTAGAATGGAGCAACGATGATTTCTCTGGGCTTGCTATCTCCGAGCGACATCATGTGCCATGGGAGTATAAGGAGAATGAGGTCATCCAGGGGGCTAAGTATACATATGTAGAGGATTTAAAGGAGGCAGTAAAACAATGGGCAGTGTCACTTCAAAGGGAGTTCTCGGTCGTGAAGTCAAGCAAATCGGTGTATGAAGTGAAGTGCATGAAAGATGGGTGTCCATGGCGGGTGCACGCATTCAAGGGTAAATGGAAAGATTATTGGCAAGTTTCAATCATGACTGAGCATTCATGTTACCTACCCGGTGTTGAAAAATATCACAGAAACATGACATCTGCATTTGTTGCAACAGAGATGTACTCCCATATTGTCAACAATCTGGGATACGCACCAAGGTCAATTGTTAGACATATTGAAGAGAAATTCAAATACACAATTAGCTATGGTAAAGCTTGGAGGGCAAAACAAAAGGTTGTAGAGATGAGATTTGGCACATTTGAAGCATCCTAGGATAATTTGCCTCGTCTGTTAGGTTGTATTCTTCAGAGGAATCTAGAGACGTGCTATGACCTGAAAGCCTTTCCATCAATTGACCATGGTAATAAAAGTGTGTTGCAACGAGTATTCTTTGTATTAGGTGCTTGCATTCAGGCATTTGTCCATTGTCGTCCCATCCTCTGCATCGATGGGACATTTCTGACCGGAAAGTACAGAGGGCAGATCTTAACAGCAATTGGAGTTAATGGAAACAACCAAGTTATACCGGTGGCTTTTGCTTTTGTTGAGAGTGAGAACACTGATAGCTGGTATTGGTTTCTAGAAAGGGTTAAATCTGTAGTTGTACGGATGAGACCAGACGTATGCCTCATACATGACCGTCACGCCGGCTTGCTACGTGCAATTGAGGAATTGAGATATGGATGTGTTGAGAAGGGATACCCACCAAGGTGGTCTGATGTCCAAAGCAGATGGTGCATACGTCATATGGGTGCAAATTTCTATAGACAGTTTAAGAATAAGCACCTTATGGATCTTTTCAAGAGGCTTTACGCCCAGAATCAAGAGAAGAAATTCAATGAGCTTTGGAGAAAGTTGGATGAGCTGACCTCTAAACTAACAGATGAGCAGTCCAAGAGGGCTAACATTGGAGGGGATGAGGCTCCACAAGCTCTTGGGTCTCTATCAAGTGACAAACCTCATATGAGAAGAAGGTCTGCATCCTTAGTTAGAAAATTTTCAGAGTGGATTGAGAATGAGCCAAAGAAGAAATGGACATTGTTGTATGATAAGGATGGTTCTCGATTTGGCATAATGACCACAAATTTAGCAGAGGTTTATAACTAGGTGATGCGTGGTGTTCGAGGGCTCTCACTTGTTGGCATAGTTGAATTTATCTTGCATGGTACATGCAAGTACTTCAGAGATCGGTTCAGAGCAGCTGGGCCCTCAATGACAGACAATAATCTTTTCTTTGGCACACTACTGACAAAGTATCTGCAAGATAAAAGTAAAAAGGCCCGAAGATATCATGCTCTACCTCAAGGCACACAAGAACACAGATTTGAAATATTATGTGTCGATAAGGGCATGCGCAGAATCTACCGCAAAAGAGTTGTGCAAGAGTGTGTGCTGAAGGAAGACGGGACCTGCAAGTGCTCATGCCGAAAACCTACTCTGCTCCACAAGCCATGTTCTCATGTTATTGCCGCGAGCGGTGAGTGCAGGATAGAAGCACGCTATTTTGTCTCACCTTATTTCAGGAAAGAAGCAATCTATAATACCTAGAGTAGAGAGATATACGGTTTCGGTATTGCGGGTACATTTACTATGGAGTATCCTCAAGCTATGTACATTCCTGACCTAACAAAATTAAGGGATAAAGCAAGTCGCCATAAGACAAGACGCATCCGTAATGACATGGATGAGTTAGAAGCTGGTCAAAGGCATAAACGTTGTTCAAAGTGTGACCAAACAGGTCATACATATAAGAAATGTCTAAAGGATGCAACCGGTCCAAGTGCGGCGGAAGCTGGACCGTCGGGTTCAGCCGCTGATGGCAGTCATCCTACGGGTGAAGGCACAACTTCAAGACGATCCCGTCTTAGGCGTTCTCGAACAATTGGTGGTGCTGCGGTGTAGTGTAAGTCTATACTAGTTCTTTGTTATAGAAGGATATCTACCATACTGTTGTTTTTTATTGTCATGTAACAATGCTATAAACTTTAACAATAATTAACGCTAACTCTCTATTTGCATGCAGGTATGGCGTACCATACACCAGAGCTGTTGGACCGAGGTCTCGACCAGTCCCACCGGTCTTACCTGTCAGCCGTGGAGGGTGGCTAGCTAGCCACCTTCCGTCCACGGCCTTCATGTCACCTCCTGCAGATAGACCCTTGGTTCCGTCAGAGGTAAGAGCTGTACGAATATTCATTCACATCGTTTGTGCATATCTATGTTCCCCAATATTGAATACAGTGCTATATTTTGCAGGTTGTGTGAGGCTGGACTTGTTTCGCTGTGTAGGCTAGTTAAGCCCGCACCGGACGAGAGAGACCCCGCCAAGCGATGGGACGCTGGCCGGTCACTTCTGGCAGCACTGGTGGATCACTGGAGACCGGAGACCCACATGTTCCACCTACCATGTGGCCAGATGACTCCCACACTCTAGGACGTGTCGTACCTGCTAAGACTTCCCCTCGCAGGAGACGCAATCGGTCTGATCGACGGGGCGCACGGTTGGTCGCAGGACATCACTGCTCGGTTCAAGCCCGTGCATCGTCGACCTGAACTTGGACCCCCGAGTTCACTACCGCCTTACACCCCAAGCGGCCCCTCGCAGGCTTGGCTGCTACAGTTCACCGTAAGTCGCGGATTCCTTTCATTCACAATCATCCGACCTACAAAGCAACAGAACTGCTGACTTGTTAACGCCAAAATTTGGTACGGGTCGTCACCATGTTCGGTTAAGGAAAGAAGCGATATCAGCCATTGGAAACTAATCCAGAAGAGTCCGAGCTTGGGAAGGAATCGTGAAGACCACGATATGGCAGTCAATTACCTTATCTGTAAATTAGGTAGTTTTAATACTCTTTAGAGAAACCTGATCTTGTGTTCGATCAGGACTTGTTAGTTTTCCTTTTATAGATAGGAAATTCGTGTGCCATGTCCTCTTAGGACTGTAATAACTCGGGGTATATATACGTATGCCTGGGTACCTTGTAAATCATCCACACAGATCAATCAAATTCGGCGCATCGCCACCCTTTCGAAGGGTTCTTGCTTCTCAAGCGGGGCTGCATCGGTTAGGTCCGAACTCCTGCGAGAGGGTAAGACTCGTCACCCCTTACCCAGGTGTATCTGCCCTGTCTACGGCTGCATCGGTTCGGTCCGACCTCTTAGGCCGATCAGGTATACCACATCACGCGTGCGTAGATCTTATCAGCTTACTGGGGGCGATTTATCATCAGTTCGTGCTGCATCGGTTGGGTCCGACCTACTGAGCTGCCAGCGATAAATCGTTCCTGCTAAGTTGATGGTTTTTGCGCAAGTGTCTTATCGGAATGTATAGCCGATAAGTTATCTTATTACATCACAGTTGCATTAGGTCTATCGGCTGGTTGAGGTTCCTTTATTATTATTAATCTGTGCTGCATCAGTTAGGTCTGAACTACTAGATTGATAATAATAGATTTATCCTTGTCGAGCCGATCGATGTACATGCGACGTTCTATCGGAGTGCTTAGCCGATAGGTTATCTTTTTATAAAGCCGACTGTATTATCTTTACTATTTTGGTCATCTATATTATCATCGGTTTTCTAGCCGATGCATATGTGTTTCCTTGGCAGTCGACTAGCTTACTATTCTGCCTATCTATTTTATCATCGGCTTCTAGCCGATGCACATGTTATACTGACAGCTTATCTATTTGCTTATAGCGTTATCGGTTTCCTAGCCGATACACAGGTGCCATCGGTCATCGGCTACAAGGAGCCTACATCAGTCCGTATCGGCCGATAGCCGATGTGCAATTGCTGCTGACCCGGGCACGAGCACAAGCGAGGACCCGGGAGCGAGGACCCGGGTGCGGACAGCTGGGGCCCGAACAAAGTTTTATCATCGGCTTTCAGCCGATGCTCAAGCATTCCTTCGGCAATCGGCTAGCAGGATTCTTATTGGCCGATTGAATCCCTGAGCTAATATTCTCCTTGTCAATTGCGGGGTCAAATTGACTGGCACGCCTACGAACCTCAAATATTTTAGGACCTGCACTAGAGCTAAGCAGATCTCCCAGGCCTTCGCGTGTCACCCAGACGCCGGACGGCCCCCGGCAGGTTTTCGGCGTCAACATGACTATAATCTTCCTTTACAGCCTGATAAGCTAGACGATGATGCCGATGAATACTCGGTGCGGCGGAGCATGGAGGCGTACCTGTTGTGGCTGTTCGGGTGGGTGATGTTCACCAGCAGTCACGGGCACGCAGTGGACAAGGGACTCATCCACTACGCTCGTGCAATTGCCGACAGCGAGGACGGCTACATACCGCAGTGGAGTTGGGGATCTGCTGTGCTAGCGGCGACGTACCGTGCTCTTTGTGACGCGTGCATAACGACCGATCCAGGTGCGATTATCGCCAGTTGCCCTCTCCTTCTACAGCTATGGGCGGCCAAACGGTTCGCGATAGGCCGTCCTCTGATTCAGCACTCTTCCTACGAGGGCGGCCCTGAAGGCTTGTACGGGCAGTGGCCCAAGGATCGTCCGACTATGGGGACCGTATGGTGTCGCCGTGAGGTACAAAATGTGAAATTCTATGTTTAGCACTTATGCGCAAACACTGACTGTAAGCTTTTCCTATTTTGCAGCGTCATTACGCCCACAGGCAGGTTAGGAGGGCCTACTCTGAATTCGTTATGGAGTTCGACCGCCTGCTGGCCAGCGACGTCGTCTGGGAGCCGTATAGTCCACAGGCCATCGCTGCCTGTGCACCGCTCGGACTCTCTACTCTTTGCACGCGCAACCAGGCGTACTGGATGACGACAGTGCCGTTGGTGTTCGACATCTTCGTCGAGCCCCACTGTTCGGACTACATCAGCACTCCCCTGTGCCCGTGGAGATAGTTGTGTCGCGCGATGTGCACCGGTTAGTACAACTGCGATCTTTGTTTAGTACTATAACTATTTAATGTAGTCTAATGCACTCTCTGTAAATAGATATAATCGTAGGGGACAGGCAGCCGGCGCTCAGTAGTATCCTCGACTGCAGAAGTACGTGGAGGTCTGGTTGTTGGCGACGGAGGAGGTCATCGACGAGATACATCCACACATTGAGGAGACCTACCTAGCATACCTCACGTGGTACCAACTCCGTACCCGCACACGCGTAACGTTCACCCTAGATGATCCACAGCCACATGTCGCTGCTACGACGGACACGTATCCTAGACACCGTGACCAAGACTACTTCCGCGCGGTAAGTCACATTATCTTTGCACTTTGCTATTCCCCTTGTACGTGTCCACGGTTCTAACACATGTTCATGTCACATTTGAAATAGGTCGACGCAGCGCGACAGGTTCAGGCTGATGTAAACACGACGTTCGTATGGTTAGACAGTGGGATCGTGCTGACTGTAGATGAGCAGAGGACGACCTTTGGAAGAATTCGTCAGGCAATGCACACAGTGATTCGTGCGCTCACTTGTCGTGCGGTCGATGCAGTACCTCCCGTAGTTGTACAGCAGCAACAGCCACGGCCAGCAGGAATAGGAGCAGGAGTGCGACCGCAGGGTTCCAGTCAGCCATCTGGCCCCTCCAAAGGTAAATTCGACTAACCATCGGTTCATAACATGTTTTCTTCTATGACATGTACCGTTGTACATAAATATGCTTCCTTGCAGCTTTCACTACACCGTACCTACATCCCTCTGGAGCTAGCACGTCGACGCATGGAGTGTCCCACACACGACCACACACGCAACTGGGCATGACAAGTGCCCCCCGGGCCACCACAGGAGGTCCTTCAGGTTATATCAAAGTTTATTTTTGCCTTGCAAAATTTTGGTTTGCAATTATCAATATTTTGGTGTACAGGGTTCCACTCTACAGAGTCGGGGATGTCTGCTAGCGCTGGCTCCTCCACGCAGGGCACACGCGGCAGCGGTTGGGCACAAAATCCTTTCAAGGGGGACGACTTGGAGGACTCGGGCGAGGAGATCCAGGAGATACTAGCTGCCTCGCAACTCGAAGGAGCTCCGCTACCACAGACACAGGACCCACCAGCTGCCACACCCGTACAGACGACCCGCGCTCCACCAGACCAGCTGACGTACTCCCAGGGCCAGGTGCGAGCGTAGGGTAGGAAGACAAAGAGAGCTAGAGGTTACGGTCAGGGCCCGTAGTACGTTGTATCAGTGATAGTTTGTCTGTTGTATATCATGTTTTATTAATTCTACGTATACTGAAGAAACCTCTTTACTTCGTTTACGCTCATCGATCAAACAATGTGCTCCTCATGATCTATGTTTGTGACAAAACTGATCAAAAACATGAATTTTTGAGTTTCAACTTCACGGAAAAAGTACATTCCGAGCAGTGACAACCGAACACACGTTAATTGCTTACGAACATAATGAAATTATCCATCCAAAGAGTACAAACGGCACATCAAACGTTTCTAGTTATCGTTATTACATGCCTTAGGGAATTTTAAATAGATATCCAACTAGAGATGTAACTACTGTGTGCAGCATGGGTACTTCCCCTTCCTCGCCGCCTCCGGCCCAGCTTCCTTTGCACGCCGTGCCCTCTCCCACTTCCTCTCCCTATCTACCTCACGGGCTTCCTTCTCCTGCTGCTCCTTCTCCTCCTTCCTCTTCTGCTCAGCCTCCCACTTTTTTTCTGCCGCCCAAAGACGTTCGAGGTGGTCCCTGTGCCATTCCTGCGACATGCGAAGATACCGTGCGTCCTGTGGACGGATCTCCGTATCTATCCACTGTACTAAGTCGCACAGAGGCGGAGGAGGCTTCGGTGCCTTGACATATACAAATTTGTTAGCTCAAAGGTTCAAATATTTTGTACTACAAAATAATTCGTATTACCTCCACTGGTTTCTTCGCCTTTCCCTTCTTCCTTGTGGTTTCGGCTTCTCCGGGGAGTAGGCGTAATTTGTACACATCCAATACCTTTGCCGGTATGTGTAATCCTTCTCACTTATTGCAACTTTGCAATTATCTCCACACCAACACATCGGCGGAGGCTCGTCAATCGGAGGTCATAGATGAATGGACATACCGGATGCATCCATAGCAACCTACATTATAACCAAATAAACGCAAGTTATAACTCATTGGGCCAAAAATATCTTATACAACTACTTATCTAGGGTATACTACACATGACTACAAAAAATGAAATGTCATCGTCCACATTTCCATCTCCTTAGTGTTTCTCAAACTAGTGCTACTCATCTAGTAAAAAAACCTAACTTCTCTCATGCACTCTATCAATGTCCTTAGCCGTTATGCTCAACTACAATAGATCTACACTCTGTGAAACAAACCTAACATTTATTTATCTGTGAAAAAATTGGTCTAATACTACATATACTACATTATTTGATGAATATAAATAGAAATTGAAAAGAGACATCAAATATTACTTGCAGACGAATCCGTAAACCGGCAAGGCTTCGACGCTTCTGTTGTCCTTCACTCTCAG
Source organism: Oryza meyeriana var. granulata (assembly GCA_003991445.1). Taxonomy (NCBI): domain Eukaryota; kingdom Viridiplantae; phylum Streptophyta; class Magnoliopsida; order Poales; family Poaceae; genus Oryza; species Oryza meyeriana. The sequence continues at coordinate 27,767 of RYFJ01002078.1, forward strand.
CTCTCTCTTTTTTTCCTATGATTTGTGTGAATTTTATGACATTTTTGAAGTCTGGGAGGGGGTTTTTATACCGGGGGAGCTAAAAACCGCCCTTTTAGCGGGCGGTAAGGGGGCCGCCTGCAAAATAGCCGGCCCGTGGGTCGGCTATTTGTAGGTGCCCCCTGGCCTCCCAAAAACCGCCCTCTGAGAGGGCGGCAGGGGGGCTGCGTGTAAAATGGCCGGCCCCCTGGCTGGATTTTTGCAGGCGGCCCCCCGCCGCCCTCTCAGAGGGCGGTTTTTGGAAGGTCGGGGGGCCGCCTGCAAAATAGCTGACGGCCGTGGGCCGTCCAGCCAACGGCCGTCAGCCACGTCATCAAATCGCCCTCTGGAAGGACGATTTCATAAAAAACGCCCTCCCAGAGGGCGTTGGGAGTATATTTTTGTAAATTTTTGAAATGAAAATGTAGTTTTGTAAATATTTTATTAAATAAATATAAAAATGAAAAAAATTCGGCTGTTTCGCTTGGCCGATGCAACGGTAAAAATCAAATACCAAGATACCTACGTGATCAGGACAACGGACAAAGAGGAGAAAGGACAAAAACACTCCATATATATTTATAATAGGAATAGATAAGCACGGTGTCCGTGTGTTGCAGCCGGCTATCAAATTTAATAAGAGGGAGGACGAACAAAACTACATTATTAGGCCCCATTTGATTTAGATTATCGAGCGGATTATCTACTTGATTATAGAGATAAACTAAAAATTTTAGGATGATTATAGGAATAAACTAAAGATTTTGGGAAATAAACTTAATAAATAAATTAAAACAAGTGGTCTAAGTAATGTAGTAAAAGAAAGTTTTTGGAGAAAACGTAGTTTTTAAAGCATGGAACAAATAATTCATTTTAATAATCTGATGACCGAGCCTAATGCCCTATTTTTTTTATGAGATTTTCAGATTTTATAGGCTATCTAATTTTGTAACAGCTATTTTTGAAAGGAGGTAACCACTCGACCTCATGTGCTAATTTTTGTGTAAGTTACTCGTCTGTCTCATCTTTGGAATCTTTGAAGGTGGATGATGCACTTTTGATCCGTATTGGGTGATAGCCATGCAAGAGAAACTAAAGAACTTCACTCACAACAAGGTGTGGTCATTGGTAGAGAGATCCAAGCAAAATGTGATTAGCATCAAGTGAGTCTTCCGCAATAATACGAGAATGGAGTCGTCACTCGAAACAAAGCACGGTTAGTCGCGCATGGATTCACCCAAGTCGAAGGAGTTGAATTTGGTGAAACCTTTGCTCCCGTTGCCTGCGTTGAGTCCATTCGAATATTATTAGTTTTTGCTTCACATCACAACTTTAACCTATATCAAATGGGCGTCAAGAGCTTATTTCTCAATGGGCCGATCAACGAGCCTACGTACGTGGAGCAACCACTGGGTTTTGAGGATCCGAAGCATCCGGACCACGTCTACAAGCTTCACAAGACGCTCTACGGGTTTAAACAAGCCCCTAGAGCTTGGTATGAATGCCTCCATGGTTTCCTTCTTAAAAAGGGCTTTGAGAATGGAAAAGTAGACACTACTTTCTTCACTAAGAAATTCAAATATGATTTATTTGTGTGCCAAATTTATATTGATGACATAATATTTGGTTCTACTAATAAAGAGTTTAGTGATGAGTTTAGTAGGATAATGACTAAGAGGTTTGAGGTGCCGATGATGGGCGAGCTCAAATTTTTTTCTTGGCTTTCAAATCAATCAACTCAAGGAAGGGACATTCATATGTCAAACCAAGTACTTGAAGGATGTGTTGAAAAGGTTTGACATGGAGCACGGCAAGCCCATCAAGACACCAATGCCTACTAATGGGCATCTCGACCTCGGAGAGGAAGGTAAACCGGTAGATCAAAAACTTCATCGTTCCATCATTGGTTCCTTACTCTATATTTGTGCATCGAGACCGAATATTATGCTTAGTGTATACATATGTGCTCAGTTTCAAACCTCCCCTAGGGAATGCCACTTGGTGGTGGTGAAGAGAGTCCTAAGATATCTAGTTCATACATCTAACCTAGGGTTGTGGTACCCTAAGGGCTCAGCATTTAATCTAATCAGCTATTTAGATTCTGATTACGCCGGTTGCAAAATGGATAGAAAGAGCACCTCTGGTACTTGCCATTTTCTAGGAAGATCATTAGTTCCATGGTCTTCCAAGAAACAAAACTCTATAGCCCTATCCACTGTCGAAGCCGAGTATATAGCCGCCGGGAGTTGTTGTGCTCAACTACTTTGGATCAAATAAACTGTCGATGCTTTGCACCGGCAATAATACTATGGGGCTACTCGGCGACCTGGAATTCGATGGATTGCAGAGGAACACGGGAAAATTATACTGGTTCAGGCCCTCGTGGTGAGGTAATACCCTACGTCCAGTTGAGGTGTTATTCCTATGAGGTGGATTTGTGATCAATGATCTGGTCTGCCCTCATGGGGCACCCTGCCTCCCTTTATATACTAGGGGCCAGGGGTACATGGTAAGGATCCCAGTCGGATACGACCAAGGGATTTCCTTATTAGAGATAGAATCCTATCCGACTAAGGCTATGTTTCCTTATTGTACAAGGCACAGCCTACCGAGTGCTATCTTATCTCTAATTACATGATCTGGCCCATCCTCTATCCGAGTGGCCCATGTGCTTGTAGTGAGGTACCCGGGGCCCATGGCTCCCACAGTAGCCCCTGAGACCTTCATAGTTGAGTCACAGCTGATGCCGAGTGCTCATCCTCCACGATGAAGGTTACCCGAGTGCGATGTTCCCGAGTACTCTTTGTCCGAGTAAGTCTTCCCGAGTCCTACTTCATGTCAGCTGGCAGCGAGGCTATGAAGGGCTTCATGTAAATATATGAATAGTGTGCGCCGAATAGGCGCACCTATTAGGTGTAGCCCCCGACTTTGTGCTTAATTGTGAAGACAATTAAACATAAAGTCAAAGATCTTTAACCTGGAAGTCTTTCCCGAGTAAATTACTACTGGTATATGAGACTCTTCGGTATCATGTCAACCAGAATATAATTTATAGTCTTCCCGAGTAGGAGACTACTCGTATATAGGACTCTTCGACTTTATGTCAGTCGGAATATGAGTTTATAGTCTTTTCCGAGTGGCGTCCCACTCAAAAGCTAGACTCTTCCACATCATGTCAGTGGGAATAGTTATTTATAGTCTCTCCCGAGTAGTGCACTACTCGAAAGTTAGACTCTTCAGCATCATGTCGGCTGGAATAATGTTGCTCATGACAACTGATGACCATGCATGTAGGCCGAGTACCACTTTATGAAAATAAATCCACGACGTGGTCAGGTGTTCCCAAGAAAGATACCTGCGTCCCCAATTTTAATGAAGACCAGCTTATGATCCTTGTAAGGATATATCCTCAAGACCTGGTGGATAAAACAGATACCCAAACATATATGTTTAGCAGTAAGGCTTTCATGAAGCATATCTGTTTACCTCATTGATTCCTGTGGGTAGCACCAGCGCTATAATTTCAACTCAGCCTGCGGGCGGCCCACATGGAGCATGCTACTGTAGGAACTCATGTCTTGTCGGCCCAATACCAACTGTGCAGGCCTGGGCCCATCTAGTCGGTTCAGGCTATAAAAGGATGGGGAGAGAGAAAAAGATTCCATCGTCTTCCCCAAAGCAGCCAATCTCTTCGTCTTCCACCTTCGCGCCTAGCTTTTCGCCTCCCGCCCGGTTAGGGTTAGCAGCAGCTGTTCCCCACCCGGACTCGGGCGATTTCAATCCTCTTCGTTTATTCCAAGCCCCCGATTCACTTTCCCCCAAATCTCAACACCTCCAGTCATGCCGAAGGCGACGAATCCTGCGAGTGCGCCAAGGAGTTCTTGGCCGATCTCGGATTGCGGCTCGGTGAAGCTGAAACGGCTGGAGAGCGAGCTGAAGTTGCCCAGCCAAGAAGTGATCCGTTGGCGGTCGGCGAGGGATGAGTCGAGCCCCAACCCCCGGCCTGGTGAAACGGTAGTTTTCGCCTCTTTCTTTGATCGGGGCTTGTGTCTTCCGTCGTCTGATTTCTTCCGCCGCATCCTTGATTTCTACGGGCTGGAGTTGGTGCATTTAAATCCCAACTCAATCCTTCAGATCTCCATATTCGTTACTCTTTGCGAGTGCTTTCTGGGTGTTGAGCCCCATTTCATCCTCTTCCGACACTTGTTCCATGTCAAGCCCCAGCCTTCCAAGAGTAATATCAATGTGATTGGGGGGGCTGGTCTTCAACTAAGGAGTGATGGGAAGAAAACATATATCGATTTGCCCTTGAAATCTTCTCTGAAGGGCTGGCACAAGGAGTGGTTTTACTGCGCCAATCTAGCTCCTTCCTTGCGCCCGTTCACTGGTATGCCGCCAGCGGTGCTGCCAAGCTGGTCCTCGGAGCCAACCTTTGAAGAACTGGGCCAGGCACATATATTGTTGACGAAAATAGATGACCTCAAGAGGGCCGGCTTGACAGGGCCCTGGGTGGCTCGTCGTTTCCTGACGAGGCGCATCCAACCGCTGAAGCTGAGAAGCGCTTTCGGCTGGGCCTTCAAAGGTAAACACGATCCCGACCGGGTGAGCAGCGAGACGGCAGACAAGGGGGCAGTGACCGATACCTTGTTTGGCTACTTCTCTGAAGGGGTCGTTGCCACTGAAGATGATAACCGCCGAGTTGCCGCCTATAGCTTCATCCAGCCGCGGACCAAGGTAACCTTCTACCTTCTTCTGTGGCGAATGCCTGTGGAATGGTGATTGTTCAACCTTGCATGATGGTATCTTGTCGACTTGCTTGTAGTGGCATGAGGAATTTGATGAAGACTCTCGTCCATTGTCTGCGGTCGCGTCGAGGAAGAGGCCGAGGAGTCCCTCTGATGCCCAACCCGACTCCAGGAGAGCGGGGAAGAAGCCGATTTTATATCGGGGCGAGGGGGCCATGACAGCGCGCGCCGTGAGTGGCAGCTTGAAGATAAAGCACACCGCTGCCACAACGCCCACGCGGTCGAGTCCCAGGCTGAGATCAGCAGGCTTGGGCTCGACGTTGTCGTACTCAGCAACAGTGCCGCCAAGGGGCCAACCAGAGCAGAGGCCGATTGGGGCGAAGGAACCCGAACCAACCATACTAGAGTCGAGGCCAACTCAGGCCGACATGCCTCTGCCATCGATGACACCGACCAGGGCGAGTGCCGATGCTAGCGCTTCGCCGGGGAGCGGGCAAGCTGGCAGGAAACTGAAGTTTTCCAAGAGGTGCGCTACTCCAAGCCTTCTGTAGTTGTTGTATGTTAAAATACAATCCTGATGTCTTGCTTCGTTGTGCAGGAAGCGGGCCGATATCGACCTCAAAAAGGTCGACCCATCTGCTTCACTTGATGAGTCCGCCCCAGCCGAGCCAGCGGCAGCGAACACTCCTGCTAAGCCGGCGGCCAGCCCGGTCGCTGAGACCGAGGTGACTCCGACTACAGGGCCACTACCGCCACTTGACCAAGAGGTGGCTGTTGAAACCGAGGCCCCAGCCCCCGAGGCATCGTACGTCGCGGAGACGGGGGACGGAACCCCCGAGCCGGTCCCCGATGTTGTAGGGGAAGGCGGTGCCGAGGCCAGGACCCCGTCGCCATCATGGTTATCGTCATCGCCATCGTCGCCGTTGCCGCCGCCGCCGGAGATCCCACATTTGCCTCGGATCGAAGCTCCCCCACGTGTGATGCCGCGGACCATCACGTGGACCACTCGCGACGGCACTATGAAAAGCTTCAGGCTCAATGAAGTCGTCGCAAGGAGAGAACGCGAGAGCCTGCTTCGTGCCGCCATCAGCGGGTCCCAGGGGGTCGGGGTATGATTCTTGTAGTGAAGCTTCAGCAATCTTCTTGTCTTGATATTTGACTCTGTCTTCGGTTTGTTCCTTGTCCCGAGCAGAAGCTCGTTGACCGCAACGAGGCGATGACGGAGATCCTGGTCGAGATGGCTCCCCACCTTACGGAATTGCAACAGCTCCGGGCATTGAAGGCCGAGATGGAGGCGCGTCACACGAGGAGGGAGGCCTGGCTGAAGAGCGGCGCTGATCAGCTCAGGGCAGAGACGTGGACCTTAGCCGGGAAGATCAGAGGTAAAATCCTCGAGTATATCTTCCCGACTGGACCGTTGTTGTATTCCTCCAGCTATGTCGATCCCGACTGCCCGGTGGTGTCATGACTGCACGATTGAGCTTTTGACTAATCTGTGTTGCAGACCTCGAAGCGGAGTTAAAGACCCGAGCGGAGAGGGAGTCGCAGCTGAAGGAGGCCGAAGACGCCAAGGCCGAGCTTGAAAGGGTCAAGGCCGACCTGACAAAGGCCAACACCGAGCTTGAGCGGGAGAAGTCCGAGTTGGAGAAGGCCGTCGTCAAGCTCGGTAAGGAGAAGGCCGAACTGGAGAAGACCGTGGCCGGGTGGGAGGCCGACTACGAAAGTAAGACCTCAACCCGACTGTGATCTCAGCCAATACATTAGTCACCTTGTGTGTAGCCGAATCTGACAAGCTTACTTGCCGGCCGATCTGGGCAGGCATGAGAGCCAACGTCCAGGCCCAGTACCGGTTCTACACGGAGGAGATAAGGTCAATCAGGGAGTCACGGGAGGCCCTCGTCGGGTCCGTGAAAGGGCTCCTTGACCTTGTAGATCCCCGCCCAGTGGAGACCAGCTGTAGCAGAATTCCTCAGATAATGGGGCGTCTCGAGGACGTGCCGAGTGCCCTGAAAAGGTACTCAGACGAGCGGGTTGCCGCCGGCGTAACCCAGACCCTAGCAATGACCAAGTCCATCTACCCGAGGGCGGACATTGAGGCCATCGGGGAGGGATTTTCCGAGGAGACGACGCCCGAGGAAGCGCTGGAGCTGATCTCACAGGCGAAGCCGACTGCTGAAGCGATTACCCGAGACCTGGGTCTGTAAAGGCAATACATTTTGTAGTCGATGTATATATATGCTTTCGTATACGATCATGTGTAAATATATGTGTCGTGCCGCCAAACTTATAATTCGGTTGTCATTAGCTTTACCCGACCATGTAGCATGCACCGAGTTAGTTCGATAGAACTTGATAAAAAACGTTCGGAGTAAGATGCTATACTCGGGCGAACGCATCAGTCGTGGTAAGGCTTCATAACCGGGGTGAAATAAGCTTGTATGTTATTGACAGAACACATATATACATGCAGCCCCCGACTCACTACTCGGTTGGAACAAGCGGCGTAGTGAGTCAGGAAAAACTGTACACATGGAAAATGTAAAACTCAGGTATAGAAAGGACGTAGCTGTTCTATATTCCATGAGTTGGTGATGAGGACGCCGTCTTTGGTCTTCAGTTGGTAGGCGCCTGGCCGCGTGACCTCGGCTATAATGAACGGCCCTTCCCAGATAGGGGATAGTTTGTGCCTGTCCTTGGTGGTTTGTATCTTCCTTAGAACGAGATCCCCGACCAAAAAGGCGCGGCCACGGACATTGCGATTGTGGTAGCGACGCAGGCCTTGAAGATACCTTGCCGACTGGATTGTTGCAGCGTCTCTTGCTTCTTCCAGTTGATCTAATTCGATCAGTCGGGTGCTGTTGGAGTCATCTTCGGAGTAAACCCGGACTCGCGGAGAGCCAAACTGTATTTCTGTCAGTAGCATGGCCTCGGTACCGTAGACCAGGAAGAAAGGGGATTGCCCTGTTGCCCGACTAACCGTGGTTCTGAGGGACCAGAGAACGGATGGTAGTTCTTGTACCCACCGACTCGCATATGGTTGTAGTCGGTCGTATATCCTGGCCTTGATGCCTTGTAAGACCATGCCGTTGGCTCGCTCAACCTGCCCGTTGCTCCGCGGGTGTGCCACAGATGCATAGCAGATCTTGATGCCGAAGTCGTCGCAGAAATCTTGGAATAGGCCCGCCGCGAACTGAGTGCCGTTGTCGGTTATGATGCGGTTAGGGACCCCGAACCGGTATAGTATACTCAGGATGAAGTCCTTTGCTCGTGCCGCTGTGATTGTCGCGACGGGTTTAGCCTCAATCCACTTGGTGAATTTATCCACTGCGATGAATAAATGCGTGAACCCTCCTGGCGCTTTCTTGAATGGCCCGACCATGTCGAGCCCCCATACTGCGAATGGCCAGGAGATAGGGATAGTCTGGAGTTCCTGGGCGGGGAGATTTGTCTGTCTTGCGAAGAACTGGCAACCCTCGCACTTGCGAACGATGTCTTTGGCGTCTGTGACTGCGGTGGGCCAGAAGAATCCCTGCCGGTAAGCCTTTCCGACTAACGTCTTGGATGCAGCGTGGTTGCCACATATGCCCGAGTGGATTGAATGCAGGATCTGCTTGCCTTCCTCGGTGGTGACACAGCGCATGAGGACACCGGATGCGCTCCTTCAATACAGGTCTTCTCCGACTAGCAGGAAGCTTTTGCTTCGACGCTTGATCTGCTTGGCTTGACTGCAATCTTCTGGGAGTTCATCGTCCAGGAGGAATTTGAGAACAGGACCCCTCCAGTCTTGACATATGTGCAGCACTTCGTCGGTGGTCGGGCTAGGCTCGCCTCCCGACTGCTCTTGTGCCGGTTTCTTCTTGACTGATGGCTCCACAAGTTGCTCGACAAAGATTCCAGTCGGAACCGCTTCTCGCTTGGATCCCATGTTTGCCAGCTCGTCGGCCGCGTCGTTGTATTGACGCAGGACGTGTGTGATTTCCAGCCCGTCGAACTTGTTTTCCAACTTGCGGGCCTCCTGACAGTATGCCGCCATTGTGTCGTCGAGACAGGTCCAGTCTTTCATGACTTGGTTGACCACGAGTTGGGAGTCTCCGCGCACAACCAGTCGACGTATGCCGAGTGATATGGCAATGCGGAGCCCGTGAACAAGAGCCTCGTACTCGGCGACGTTGTGGGAAGCCGGGAAGTGGATTTGTAGTACGTACTTCAACTTTTCGCCAGTGGGGGATGTCAGTATGACTCCAGCCCCGGCACCGCCGATCCGTAGGGAACCGTCGAAGTACATTGTCCAGTACTCTAGCTTTGTTGTTGGTGTTGGGAGTTGAACTTCTGTCCACTCGGCCATGAAGTCGGCTAGAGCTTGAGATTTGATAGCTGTCCGTGGCTGAAAGGTGATGTCAAACGCCATCAGCTCGAGTGCCCATTTAGCGATCCGGCCGGTGGCCTCGCGATTATGAAGGACATCCCCGAGTGGAAACGCTGTGACCACCGTGACTTGATGTGCTTGAAAGTAGTGCACCAGCTTTCGGACTATGATGAGTAGGCCATATAGCAGCTTCTGGACCTGCGGGTATCTTGTTTTGGAGTCGGCAAGGACCTCGCTGACAAAATAGATTGGCTGTTGTATTTTCTGAAGATGACCCTGTTCGGATCGCTCCACTACCAGCACCGTGCTGACTACCTGTGTTGTTGCCGCCAGATAAAGCATTAGTGGTTCCTGGGGCAGGGGTGACGCCAGCACGGGGGGTGATGTGAGGAATTCTTTGAAGTCTTCGAAGGCTCGCTGGGCTTCCGGGGTCCACTGAAAGGTGTCCGCCTTTTTGAGGAGCTTGAAGAAGGGCATGCCCCGTTCGCCCAGTCGGGAGATAAACCGACTGAGTGCCGCCATGCAACCTGTCAGCTTCTGGACGTCTTTAAGGTTGGTCGGGGGCGCCATGTTCTTGATGGCGTTGACTTTCTCCGGGTTAGCCTCGATGCCGCGGTGCGAGACGATGAAGCCGAGTAACTTCCCAGACGGCACCCCGAAGGCGCACTTGTCCGGGTTCAACTTCATCTTGAATCTTCGAAGGTTTTGGAAGGTTTCTTCCAAGTCGGCAATGAGGTCTTTTCTGGACTTGGACTTGATCACCACGTCGTCGACGTAGGCTTTCACGTTGCGCCCGATCTGGGTGTGCAGACACCGCTGAATAGCCCTTTGGTAGGTTGCGCCTGCGTTTTTCAGACCGAACGGCATTGTGATATAGCAATACGCTCCAAACGGCGTGATGAAAGATGTTTTTAAACAGTCTTGTTCCCTCAAGCTAATTTGATGATATCCCGAGTAACAGTCGAGAAAACTGAGTAGGTCGCACCCCGCTGTGGAGTCAACCACCTGATCTATCCTGGGAAGACCAAATGGGTCCTTGGGGCACGCTTTGTTGAGGTCGGTGTAGTCGACGCACATGCGCCATTTACCGTTTTTCTTCCGGACCAGGACTGGGTTGGCCAGCCAGTCCGGGTGGTAGACTTCCTTGATGAAGCCGGCTGTGAGGAGCTTGGTGATTTCCTCCCGGATAGCATCCTTGCGGTCTTGAGCGAAGCGCCGCAGCCGTTGCTTGACCGGCTTGGCGTCTGGCTTTACGTGTAGGGCGTGCTCGATCACCTCCCTTGGTACGCCCGGCATGTCGGACGGTTTCCACGCGAAGATATCCTTGTTGGCTTGGAGGAAGGTGACGAGCGCGTCTTCCTATTTGGGGTCGAGTCCGGTCCCGACTAAGGCAGTCTTAGAGGGGTCGGAAGGGTCCAGGGGGATCTTCTTCGTGTCAGAATCCGCTGAAATTCCTGACTTCACTGCTTTTTTCGCCGGAACTGGGTCTTGATCGACTTCGGATGTGATGGCTTGCCGGATGCTGTCGCGCCCGACTGCCGCTTCTTGTGTTTGAGCCAGCTCGCAGCTCTCCTTGTCGCAGGTGAAGGCTTGCTTAGCGTCACTGCGGAGGGAGAGGACTCCTGCTGGCCCGGGCATCTTCAGCACCATGTACGTGTAGTGCGGTATCGCCATGAATTTGGCGAGGGCCGGTCGTCCGAGTATCGCGTGATACGCGGTCTCGAAGTCGGCGACCTCGAAGGAGATGTTTTCTGTACAGAAGTTGTCCCGAGTGCCGAAGGTTACCGGCAAGGTTATCTGCCCGAGTGGGGTTGATGACAGGCCGGGTATTATCCCATGGAAGGGCGCGGTGCTCGGCCGTAGTTCTGAACGAGGTATTCTCATCTCGTCCAAAGTCTTGGCGAACAGGATGTTGAGCGCACTGCCTCCGTCGATGAGGGTTTTCTTCAGCCTGATGTTTCTGACGACCGGGTCCAGGACGAGTGGGTATCGTCCCGGGTGGGAAACCCGATCTCGGTGATCTGCACGGTTGAAGGTGATGGCCATCTCTGACCAGCGCAGGTATTGGGGGGTATCCGTCGTGGAGACCGCGTTAATGTCCCGCGCTGATAGCTTCTGCTTGCGCTTGGATTCGTACGCAAGTGGCCCCCCGAAGATGTGGTTGAGTTCGGCTTGGGGGTCCTGGAAATCATCAGCCGGACCCGAGTCTGGCTTGTCCTTGTCCTTTTCGGCGCCAGACGATGAAGCTTGCTCGAAGGCGAACTTCTTGAGCATGTGGCAGTCTTTGGCCGCGTGCCGGCCCTTGGGGTGAAAGGGGCAAGGCCCGCTCATGACTTTCTGATAGTCGTTGTTCCGCTGGGGCCGCGACCGACTGCGCTCCATGTTGGCCACCTCGTTGTCCGACTTCCGCTTGCGGCTGCCAGGCTTGTTCTGAGATGGCTCGTTGTCGGCTTTCGCCTTGTTGTCTCTTTGTCGGGGCCCCTTCTTCTCATCGAAGGCCTCAGCGACGGCTTCAGCCGAGTCGGCGTATTTGTTGGCCATGTCGAAGAGAGTCCGGACAGTGGATGGTGGCTTCCGAGTGAACTTCGCGATGAGCGGGGTGTCTTTTACTCCCTTGCGGAAGGCGGCGATGACGACCTCGTCTTTGATACTTGGAATTTGATTGCGCTTCTCGGAAAACCTTTTGATGAATTCACGCAGAGACTCGTTCTTCTTCTGATGCAGTTGGTAAAGGTCATGCTCGGAAGCCGGTCTCTCGTAGGTCCCCTGGAAGTTAGCGATGAACCGTTCCCTGAGTTGTCCCCAAGAACCGATCGACCGCCTTGGGAGGCCTGTCAGCCATGTCCTCGCCGAGTCGGCTAATGCGACTGGGAGGTAGTTAGCCATGGCTCTGCTGTCGCCCCCAACAGCTTGTACTGCTAGGACGTAAACGGTGAGCCAGGACTCTGGGTTGGTCTTGCCGTCGTACTTTTCGATCCCGGTAGGCTTAAAGCCGACTGGCCAGCGGATGTCCTGTAGCTCCCGAGTAAAGGCTGGAATGCCTTCGTGATCGTGAGGGCTTGGACTTCGATCTTGGCGGTGTAGCCGCTCATGGTGGAGGCCGAAGCGCTCATTTTCGTCTATCAGTCGGCGGCGTTCGTCTTCTTCGCGCTCTTCGCGTCGGGCGTTTATGGTGTGGCGAAGGTCGCGGTGAATTCGTACTCGGAGGTCTTGATTGGGTCGGCGGTCATACTGGCGACGCCGCTGGTTGTCGTAGTTGGTGTTGCCGAGCGTTGTTTGCCGGGACTCTTCGCGCTGCCGACTTGAACCGGCTGCCCGACGTCGCGCTGATGCAGATGACTCCGCCGCTGGAGAGCCCGTCTGGTTGGTCGGTATATGAGTGTTGCCTGATTGTTCTTGCTGCTGGCAGGCGGCAGCCGTAATCATCGCCTTGATCTTGGCGATAGTTGGTGTGGCCTGATGATCAGGTCCAAACTGGAGCGTGTCCAGCAGGGTTGCGGCGGCCACCACGTTCTGTTGTGGCGTGATGAAGACGTCGTGGTCGCCGACTTTGGTTTGGAGGATCTGCTGCTGGGCGGCTCGCCCAGCCTGTCGTAGCCCGTCATTGCGAGCTTGGCGGTTGGCCTCCTCTTGTTGTTGTAGTCGGCGTGCTTCCTCTTGCTGCTCCTCTTGCAATTGGCGCACCTCGGAAGGTGGCGTTGAAGCCATGAAGATCTCGCGGGGAAGGAGGAAGCTCGCCAGGGTAGAGTCCGAATTGATGCTCGAACCGCTATCCGACTTGGTGTCGGACTCCGAGTAGTTTATCGGAGTTAGGACGACTCCGACCTCCCTAGATCCAATCTGAAACGGTGCATGACCGTGTCCAAACTGAATCGCTGGAGGTCGGGTCTGCTGCGTGGGTTGTAGATGCACAGCGTCACCGAATCCGTACGGGAGATTGACGATCTCTCCCCCTCTCGGCCTAACCCGCGCTGGCTCAAGGCCTAGCGCGAGTCGAACGCCGAAGGAGAGAGTTGTCCCGATGTCCGGCGATGTGAGGGACTGTCGTAGTAGATCGTTGAAGGAGATGGCGACGTCCCTGGGGCCGACTGGCGCTACGCCGGCTAGCTCCTCAGCTGGCAAGATCGGATCTGCCCCAGCCAAGGAAAGGTTGCCGAGTTGATCGGCGACGAAATCAAGGCTCCCGAAGGTGATGGTGTCTCCATTGGAGAACCTGTCGCCCTTGACTCCGTTAATGGGATCCATCGAATCTGTTGATGAAGAATTCACCGGGCCCCTACCTGGCGCGCCAACTGTCGATGCTTTGCACCGGCAATAATACTATGGGGCTACTCGGCGACCTGGAATTCGATGGATTGCAGAGGAACACGGGAAAATTATACTGGTTCAGGCCCTCGTGGTGAGGTAATACCCTACGTCCAGTTGAGGTGTTATTCCTCTGAGGTGGATTTGTGATCAATGATCTGGTCTGCCCTCATGGGGCACCCTGCCTCCCTTTATATACTAGGGGACAGGGGTACATGGTAAGGATCCCAGTCGGATACGACCAAGGGATTTCCTTATTAGAGATAGAATCCTATCCGACTAAGGCTATGTTTCCTTATTATACAAGGCACAGCCTGCCGAGTGCTATCTTATCTCTAATTACATGATCTGGCCCATCCTCTATCCGAGTGGCCCATGTGCTTGTAGTGAGGTACCCGGGGCCCATGGCTCCCACATAAACCCTACAAGATCTTGGCTATACCATGACAAAAATTCCACTCCTATATGACAATGAGAGTGCCATCAAAATAGCCAACAATCCCGTCCAACACTCAAGAACCAAACACATAGAAATTCAACACCATTTCTTGAGAGATCATGAAGCCAAAGGTGATATATCCATATCCCATGTGAGGACCGCAAACCAACTAGCCGATATCTTCATCAAGCTACTAGATGAGCAAAGGTTTTGCGCCTTGTGCAATGAGCTAAATGTCCTAGATTCTCGAAATCTTGCTTGAAATCTGGCATGCATGCATGAAACATTATGAGACAAGTGGATGGTTAATTCATAATCAAGCAAATGCCTCTAAAATGTATATTAAAGTGAGTTCTAGTGTCTTGAGATCCCTTCTAAATGAATTGGTCTTGGCACAAAATTCTGAAATTCAAACATGCCCATTTGGGTGAAAGAAAAAGTATTTTCTATTAATTTTCTTAAAATCAAAATCTCAAATTCCTTGGCTGACCATATCTCCAGGGTCTCTAGACCCATCTATTAAAGACTCTAGACTCAATCCTCTGTCTTGCCTTTTTTAACACACCAGAGACTCCGAACCGCCTGGGGGTATAAATACCCCCTAGGTCGATGTCTCCTCTCTCTTATTTTTCATCTCCACACACTCACCGATGGCAATGGCGACTCCCCACCAGCAATCTTGCGACTCCACCAACGAAACTCGTTCCTCTTCATATCCACACACTCCCGTGTGCATGGAGACTCCGCTCCTCCCTCCGCTTCGTTGATTTTCTCCTCAAGGTAATCTCAAATCCTAGAGTTCTTCATTCTTTTTCCCAATCTATGAATCCTTGAACCTAGGGTTAGAAACTAAGTGGTAGAATGTTGTCACCCTTCATCTAGTTATCCAATCAATAGCCGTTGCTAATTTTCATTGGCTAGATTTTGATATCCACTTAGTCCTCCTCGTCGCACACCGGAGTATCTGGTACCTGCGACCGAAGACTCCGAACCGCTCTCCCTATTGATAGGGAGTGGCGACCAGAAACTCCGGTCCCTGTCGCCTCTGGACTTTTACTCCGTGACTCCATCATATTCCTTGACTATATGTTTCTGTTAACGCCAAAATTTGGTAAGGCCCTGTATCAGATTCGGTCAAGGGGAAGATTGCAGTCAACTGGCGGAGATTGATTCAGAAGAGACCGATTCTGGGAGGGGGCCGTGAAGACCACTGTATGGCAATTATTTACTGTGTATATTAATTAGGCAAGCGCTTATCTTTAGGAAACCCGACCTCGTGTCCGGTTGGGTCTTATTAGTGTTTTCTGTTATAATTAGGAAATCATGTACCGTGTCCAATAAGGACTCATGTAACTCGGGCTATAAATACGTGCGCCCGGGGACCTTGTAAATCATCCACACAGATCAATCAAATTTGGCGCATCGCCACCCTTTCGACGGGTTCTTGCTTCTCGAGCCGGGCTGCATCGGTTAAGTTCGACCTCCTGTGAGAGGGTAAGTCTCGTCACCCCGGCTACCTATCGGCTAGGACTTCCTCGGTTAGGTCCGATATTCTAGTCGGTTTATGGTAGTCGGCTTACCACGATATATTTATTTTGTCTATGGCTGCATCAGTTCAGTTTGATCTCATAGATTGATTAGGTATATCACATCACGCGTGCGTAGATCGTATCAGCTTACTGGGAGCAGTTTATCATCAGTTTGTGCTGCATCGGTTAGGTCCGACCTATTAAACTGCAAGTGATAAATCGTTCCTGTTAGGTTGATACCTTGTGCGCAAGCGTCTTATCGGAGCGTATAGCCGATAAGTTATCGTATTTTACATCACGGTCGCATCAGATATATCGGCCTATCGAGGTATTGTTATCATCATCAGTCTGTGCTGCAACGGTTGGGTCCGATCTACTAGACTGACGATAATAGCTTTACTCTTGATGATTCGATGGGTTTTAATGCGACGTTTTATCGGAGTGCTTAGCCGATAAGTTATCTCTTAAATACAGCCGATTATACTGCTTGCCTTGTTATACATTCTTGTCTGCATTACTGTTACGATCGGCTAAGGGCTAGCCGATTAGTTTACTCTGCCGATCCGAGCGCGAGCACAAGCAGGTTCCCGGGCACAAGCTCAATCAAGTTCCCGGGCACAATCGGTGCACAAGGACCCGGGCACGGATACAAGTGAGGACCCGGGCACGAGCATGACCTCAGGTAAGGACCCGGGCACGAGCACAGGTAAGAGCACGGGCACGGACGGAGGACAAAGATCCGGGCGCGAGCGCGAGCAAGGGCCCGGGCGTGGGTGCGGGCAATATCTTTGCAGTGATAATAGTAATCTTTAATTATAATCGGCTGGAGTTTATTCAATCTATTTGTTTATACATCCTGTCTATTTACTTTATCAGTTTACAGCCGATCTTCGAGCATCTCTTCAATGATCGGCTAGTTTAATATTCGTTTATTATTATGCTATTACTCATGCCATCATCGGCTTATAGTCGATGTATAAGTGCTATAGTGCAAATCGGCCATCGGCTGATGAAATGAGTCCAAGCTGGCTTCCAGCCGATTGGCTCACGAATTTGACATCTTTTCTCCTTGTCAATTACAGGGTCAAATTGACTGGCACGCCTACGAACCTTAAGATTTTAGGACCTGCACTGGAGTGAATCAAATCTCCCAGGCCTTCGCGTGTCTCCCAGACGCCGGACGGCCCCCGGCGGGTTTTCGGCGTCAACAATTTCTTCATTCTCAGGAGTTGCTATGGGCCTTGCTAAGTGCACCTAGGTGCCTAGTGCCTCGGAGAGTGAGGGAGATCAACCGGACATGCTCAATGTCCGCTCCCCTCCTCCATATGTCCAAAAAGGCAGCACAAAATGTTAAGGGAGGCCAAGGTTGAGCTCGTAGTTCTCCAAGGCAAAGTGGTCAAGGTATCTTTATTGGTGAGCCAGCTTTCCGCCCCGTCCCTAATGCTCAAGCCGACTCCAATCCTATCCAAGGCATCCGCCTCTTCATGCAAAAGTCTTCAGTTGATTCAAATCCTAGCCATGCCTATGGTCTTGCTAGGCCCGCCTATGACTACAAGCGCCAGTCCACCCTTTGCAAGATGCATCGCCTAGAGGATCCCAATCTCTATGACCGACAAGTGGCGGACCCCTGTTTTCACACTTGGTTTCACCAAGACTACTACAACAACGTGATTATGGGGTGTGTAAAATTGTTCGCTAACATGCAATGCATTGATTGGGAATACATGCGTGAGAAGAACAACCTGGTGTTCAATCAAGTTATTCCGTGAGGCCAAAGGACTTTTCCACATTATGGAGTTTGAGTACAATTGGAGTGAGGAAGTTATCGGACAGTTTTGGGCTACTCTTTTCTTCCAATCTTCACCTTCTGGAGATCCCAAGATTAAGTGGATTACAAATGGAGTTCAGTACAAGGCCACCATGTCCCGGTTTGCTCAAGCTTTGGGGCTCGATCCTAGTGATCTTCAACGTCCAAGTCTCCATGACCTTCCTCACACCTTGGTTCATGAGACCTTCATGTATGGACCAGGGGCTCCTCCCAATTCCTTGAAGACCACCCATGGCTTGCTCCCCCACTATGACATGCTAAACAAACTCTTTCGCCTCACACTCAATCCCAAAGTGGGGGATGCCACCACTCTACAATCCCATGACCATGATCTTCTCTACTATGCTCAGGCTAGCAAAACAAACTTCAGTGTCATCAAGTTCATTTGGAATGAGATGTACCAAATCGCCATTGATCCTCTCCGCTCTTCCACATATGCACCTTACATCATGCGTCTTGTAGAGAGTGTCCCCCCAAATGACTTTCATCAAGGAAGTGAAGCATCTTCCTTATCGTCCTCAGGCACCCCCCCGCCTCGAGAAGCACCTCTACTCTCACCGCTTCATCCTCTCGTGCTCCTCCTCCACCAAAGCCCAACTCTCCAATCAAGCGGGCTCTCAAGGCTATCTTCTCTATTTGAACCCTAAATGCCATTCGCATCCAAAAGATAGAGAAGAGGCAAAAGGAGTACCTTCGCCCCCAAATATTGATGTCTCCCCCCATGCCTCTGGCGAGCTCCACTTTGAGGATCTATTTGCCAAGGAGGTGCAAGGAGCTGCCCAAGGTGCTGAGTCCTCTCAGGCCGGTGCCTTTGAGAAAGTCTCCGGTATTCATGAGGAGATTGTGACTAGCTCCAGTTTTGAGGCTAGCCAAGAGGGAGAGGCCGAAGTAGATGAAGAAAAGGAAGAGGAGGAAGAGAACGACTCCGAGCACGATGACTCCGATTGATCCCATTGTCTCTCTTTCTCATACATTTCTGCCCTTTTTGGTGTTTTGATGCCAAAGAGGGAGAATTGTATGCTCTAGAGGGGTCAATCCAAAGCTTCAAATTTTGTTGTCTCATGTCGACCGGAGGCTTCGGTACCTAATACCGGACACTCTAGTCCTCCATCCAAAAACTCTATTCTATTCGGACATGTAATAATTGTTATGTACTTATGTTGTAATGACTACTAGCTAGACTTTATCCTATCACACTTAATGTATTAATGTCCTATCACACTCTATGTATAAATGCAATGTGTTGTGATGCATGCTTGGTTGGTGTATTGTTCTTATATAACATTTTGTGTGATTTGCCATGCCATATGCATTGTTTTTACTATATATCTCGCACACACATTGCACTCCATGATTAAGAGGAAATGGGGAGAGTTCCCATGCTTCTTTCCCAAAATATGCATATGAGATCAATCTCACACTTTGTATGCATAACTTGAGGGGGAGCTACTCCTATATGCATAACTTGAGGGGGAGCTACTCCTATCTCCTTTTCAATCAAAACTCAATTTATAGCAATCTTTTGTAAGCCC
Organism: Oryza meyeriana var. granulata; assembly: GCA_003991445.1. NCBI lineage: Eukaryota > Viridiplantae > Streptophyta > Magnoliopsida > Poales > Poaceae > Oryza > Oryza meyeriana. The sequence continues at coordinate 46,529 of RYFJ01002078.1, forward strand.
TAATAGTGTTATCATCAATCATCAAAAAGTGGGAGATTGAAAGTGCATCAAGCCTCCTAAGTGGGTTTTGGATGATCGATGACAATACTAATGTGGGACTAATGAATCAATTGAGAAAGTTGCAGGATGAAAAGCTCGAAGAGGCTTCATTTTATTTTAGCTTTTCTTTTTGAGTCCTTAGGCATACCGTACTATAAAGAGGGGTTCGAAGTTAAAGTCATCGTTGGTGACCAAGTGCTTAATTTGCCCCTTTGTTTTTTATAGAGAGTACAAGGCACCTCACACACAAGGGGCAAATGGGCTGAGTGAATATACGATCATCGCTTTTCCGGTCAGAGCGTCGGAGCCACGGTTCAGCTATACTGCTGTGGAGGCCATAATCCCTAGGTACCTCAAGGAAGGCAATTATGGCCACTGGGATTGAGGGTGGGCTGGCCCATGTAATTAGGGATGTAGTAGAACTCGGCTTTATGTAACCTTGCATGACAAGGAAAGGGATATATTTCTAGCCGGTTACTCTATGTTCTTAGAAGGAAATCCCTTGGTCGAGTCCAACTGGGATTCCTACTCTGTAACCTTGCCTCCTCGGTATATAAGCAGAGGCAAGGAGCCCCCAGGGGCATCGACATACAGCATAACCAATCTCACCAGAGAATATAGTGAAAGCAATGCACCACAACAGAAAGTAGGATATTACCTCACCCCGAGGGCCTGAACCAATATAAATTGTCTTATCTTTCAAAGTCCATCGAGTTTCAGTCTGACGAGTAACCCTACCATCAATATTGTCGATACAAAGCATCGATAGTTGGCGCTCCAGGTAGGGGATTCATCAAGATCATCGTCATCAAGCCCGATGGATCCAAACACAAGAGTCAACGCCATCGCCTTCTCTTCTGAACAAGCCATCAACTTCAGGAGCCTTGACTTCATCGCCGACAATTTTGGCAACCTCACCCTGTCCGACTCGATTCCAATCCGGTCAGCTAGGGATCAAGCCAACTCTGCGTCGGTTGGCCTACTCAATGCCGCGGCAGTCTTCAGCAACTTGCTTCGGCAATATCCAAGATCTACGAGCCATGGGACAACTCTCTTTCCTAGCGTTCGACTCGGACTCGGTCGTCAATCTCCCACTCGGATTCGACAACGCCACAGCCATCTTCAACTCAAATCTAATGCGGCAAAACCAATCCACTAGAATTCGACTCGGATAAGGCCCAGAGCAGCTTGGGATTGGGTCCTAGGAGGTTGGGGTCATCATCACACCACTGCACTGCTCCGAGTCTGACTCCCAGTCGAACAACAGCTTGGGAAGCTTCTCTCCACCATGTGAGGTCTTTGTGGCATCAAAGGGATCAACTCCAATACAAGACGCACAACGACTACACGAGCAACAAGAGGAGGAGGCCTGCCGACTATGAGAGCAAAAGGAGGAAGAAAACCGATGTCTGCAGGCCAAGCGCGATGCTCGCAACCAAGATTTGTGTAAGACTAGCTGAGTAGCACAACAGGAGATCCTCCAAACCAAGGTGGGTGACCATGACATCTTCGTTACTCCCCAACAAAATGTTGTGACCATGGCTACGCTCCTGGACACCCTACAGCTAGGGCCTGATCACCAGGCAATACCAACTATCGCCAACATCAAGGCTATGATTACAACAGCAGCATGCCAACAATGCCAGCAATCTGGAGACACGCTTATCCCATCCAACAGGACAACTTCAGATGCTGCAATGTGATCAACCACGGCGCGGCACCGAACAGCGAGCTTTGACCAACACCACTCAGAGTCCAATCGCGCGTCACAAGGCTACACCGATGATCGATGGCGGTATTAGCACGACAAGCACTAGGATAACCACAAGGCCCAAGAACGACTACGACGGGATCTCCGCCACGACATCAACCCTCGACAACGAGAGCACGAGGAAGACGAGCGTCGCCGACTGGAAGACAAACATGATTGCTAGCTTCCGCCGCCGCAGTCAGAGCCGGAGCCCCTATTTGGACAACGGAGTTCTAGCCTTCTCATGCGACCTACAACAAGTCGACTGGCCATCAGGCTTCAAGCCGACTAGCATAGAAAATACAACGGCAAAACCAACCCGGAATCCTAGCTGATAGTGTACACCTTTGGCGATACAAGTAGATGGAGGCAACTATAAAGCCATGGCAAACTATCTCCCCATCGCCCTATCTGACTCGGCATGGACGTGGTTAACAGGGCATCCCAGAGGATCTATTGGCTCCTGGGGGGAATTCCGTGAGCACTTCGTACCAATTTCTAAGGGACATATGAAAGACCAGCATCCAAATATGATCTATACCAGTACGATTAGAGGAAAAAGAGTCTCTTGGGACTTCATCAAACGTTTTCCCAACAAGAGGAATTCCATCCCCAAGATCAAGGACGAGGTGGTGATTGTTGCCTACCACAAGGGAGTCAGGGACACGCCATTTATCACCAAGTTCACTCGGAAGCCGCTCAATTCTGTCAAAGCTCTATTCGACATGGCCAACAAGCACTCGATGACAAGAAGAAACTTCGACAAAAGGAGCGACAGGAGACGGACGATGAGGCCCCATTGAAAGCTGGGAACCGCAAGCGCAAGTTGAAAGACATCGTGGCAATAGTTGACTGCAACCGACCGCGACCCCCAACAATGGACACTACCAGAAAGTTCTGAACGGGCCATGCCCTTTCCATCCAAAGGAGAAACACATAGCCAAGAATTGTTTCATGCTCAAGAAATTCATCACCGAGTAGACATCCACATCCGGCGAACCAAAAGACAAGGACAAGCCGGACTCGAGCCCAACCGGCGATTATCAAGACCCTCAGGCTAAGCACAACCATATATTTGGAGGGTCGTCGGTATACGAGTCCAAGCGCAAGCAGAAGCTAACCGCACGTGAAGTAAACTCAGTCTCTACCATTGCCCCCCAGTATCTACGGTGGTCCAAGGTGGTGATCATGTTCAACCGCATAGATCACCCTGACCAAGTGGCACATCCAGGATGTTATCCACTCGTCTTGTACCCTGTTATCAAGAACATCAAGTTGAAGAAGGTACTCAACGATGGAGGAAGCGCTCTCAACATTCTCTTCACCAAGGCACTCGACGAGATGAAGATACCTTGATCTGAGTTATGGCCGAGTATAGCTCCCTTCCACGGGGTAATCCCTGGCCTCTCTTCAACTCCACTCGGCCAGATCACTCTACCGCTCACCTTTACCATGCGGGAAAATTTCCGCACAGGAAACATCTGCTTCAAGGTTGCTAACTTCGAGACAGCCTACTATGCCATACTCGGACGACCGGCACTCACCAAATTTATGGCAGTACCTCACTACACATACATGATGCTCAAGATGCCTGGACCAGCAAGAGTACTCTCCCTACGAAGCAACGTCAAGCAAGCGTTCACCAGCGACAAGGAGAGCTGTGAGCTGGCCCAGTCGCATGAAGCCGCAGTCGAACGAAGAAACGTCCGACTGGCGGCTACAACATCAAAGGAGGACAAGGAAGTCCCTGCAAAAAAAAGGCAGCCAAGTCATGAATTTCAATGGAGTCAGAAACAAAAAAGATCCCACTGGACTCTTCTAACCCCACAAAGATGGCGCTTGTCGGGACCGGACTCGACCCCAAATAGGAAGACGAGCTCGTCACCTTCCTCTAGGCAAACAGAGATATATCTGCTCGGAAACCTTCCGACATACTTGGTGTACCAAGGGAGGTGATCAAGCATTCCCTCAATGTCAAGCTGGACGCCAAACCAGTCAAACAACAACTATGTCGGTTCGAACAAAACCGCAAGGATGCTATCCGTGAGGAGATAACCAAGCTCCTGGCAGGGGGGTTCATCAAGGAGGTCTACCATCCGGATTGGCTGGCAAACCCAGTCTTGGTCCGAAAGAAGAACGGTAAATGGCGCAAGTGCGTCGACTACACTGACTTAAACAAAGCATATCCCAAAGATCCATTTGGTCTACATAGGATAGATCAGGTGGTTGATTCAACTGCAGGATGCGAGCTAGTCAGCATTCTCAACTGCTACTCGGGATACCATCAAATTAGGACTGCCTGAAGACTTCTTTTATCACACCATTTGGTGCATACTGCTATATTACTATGCAGTTCATTTTGAAAAACATTGGCGCAACGTATCAACGTGCCATCTAGCGGTGTCTTCCACTCAACCTGGGTGCAACATGGAGGCGTATGTCGATGGCGTGGTAATCAAAACCAAGCTCAAAGGTGATCTCATCGCCAACTTGGAAGAAACTTTTCAAAGCCTTCAAAGATTCAAGATGAAGCTAAACCTGAAAAAGTGCGTCTTCGGGGTACCTTCGGGAAAACTACTCGGTTTCATTATTTCAAATCAAGGAATTGTCGATGTTTTACACCGGCAATAAATATATGGGGCTACTCGGCGGATGGAAACTCGGTGGATTGCAAAGGAACACAGGGAGATTTTATACTGGTTCAGGCCCTCGATGTGAGGTAATACCCTATGTCCAGTTTATATGTATTCCTTTGAGGAATTATGGTGGCAATTCTGATGAACCGTATGGCCGTGAGCTTATGTCTGCTCTCTTGCCCTCAGGGGGTGCCCTGCCTCCCCTTATATACTGGGGGACAGGGTTACAAGGTAGGAGTCCCCATCGGATCACGACTAGGAGATCTCCCCTTAGAGATATAACGCACCCGACTAGGACTGTATATTCCTTTCTATACAAGGCGAAGTCTGCCGAATCTAGCTATATATCTAATTACAAGGCTAGGCCCATCCTCTATCCGAGTGGCCCATATGCTTGTCATGAGGTACCCGGGGCCCATGGCACCCACAGTAGCCCCCGAGACCTTCATAGTTGAGTCACAGCTGATGCCGAGTGCTCATCCTCCACGGTGAAGTCTTCCCGAGTGCATTGCTCCCGAGTACTCTTTGTCTAAGTGCTGCTTCTCCCGAGTCCTGCTTCATGTCAGCTGGCAGCGAGGCTATGAAGGGCTTCATGTAGATGTAGGAATAGTGTGCGCCGAATAGGCGCACCTATTAGGTGTAGCCCCCGACTTTGTGCTTAATTGTGAAGACAATTAAACATAAAGTCAAAGATCTTTAACATTGTAGTCTTTCCCGAGTAGTATACTACTGGTATATGAGACTCTTCGGTATCATGTCAACCGGAATATGATTTATAGTCTTGCCGAGCAGGGAACTACTCGTATGTAGGACTCTTCGACTTCATGTCAGTCGGAATGTGTGTTTATAGTCTTACCGAGTAGGATGCTACTCGTATATGAGACTCTTCAGCTTCATGTCAGCTGGAATAAGGGGTTTATAGTCTTTCCCGAGTGGCGTCCCACCCAGAAGTTAGACTCATCCGCGTCATGTCAGCGGGAAAAGAAGGTTTATAGTCTCTCCCGAGTAGTGTACTACTCGAAAGTTAGACTCTTCAGCGTCATGTCGGCTGGAATAATATCGCTCATGGCAACTGGTGGCCAAGCATGTAGGCCGAGTACCACTTTATGAAAATAAATCCATCTCATGGTCAGGTGTACTCGAGAAAGATACCTGTATCTCCAATTTTAATGAAGACCAGCTTGTGATCCTTATAAGGATATATCCCCGAGACCTGGTGGATAAAACAGATACCCAAACATATATGTTTAGCAATAAGGCTGTCATGAAGCATATCTGTTTACCTCATCGGCTCCTGTTGGTAGCACCGGCGCTATAATTTCAACTCAGCCTGCGAGCGGCCCACATGGAGCATGCTACTGTAGGAACTCATATCTTGATGGCTGCTATCAAATAAGCCGGCCTGAGCCGACCTATCCAGCATAGCTCTATAGAAGTATCATCCCTCGCATGTCAGGATGAGTTTTTTGGTGTCGATAACCGCAATCAGCCAGAGAAATCTTTATTTGCAAGCCTTTCCGACTTACGTTCTGGATGCAACCTGGTTGCCACATAAGTCTGAGTAGGTATATTGCAGGATCTGCTTACCCTCCTCAGGTGTGACGCAGTGCATGAGAACTCCGGATGCGCTTTGACAATGTGAGTCTTCTCTGACTTTAGGAGAGCCGAGCAGGGTACCCGAACCTTGCATTAGCGTAGGATTCGGCTAGCGACCCTCATGGGGCATACCCTACCCAACAGAGTTATAGCCAAGCTAGGTACCCGAACCTTGCATTAGCATAGGATTCGGCTGGCGACCCTCATGGGGCGTACCTACCCTGACAGAGTTGTGACCAAGCTAGGTACCCGAACCTTGCATTAGCATAGGATTCGGCTGGCGACCCTCATGGGGCGTACCCTACTTAGCCGAGTAGCACATGAGCCCCGAGTGGCGCCGGAGGTCGATTATATTAGCCGAATAAGGTACCCGAACCTTGCATTAGCATAGGATTCGGCTGGCGACCCTCATGGGGCGTACCTCACCCAGCCGAGTAATATACGACCCCGACTAGTGCCGGAAGTCGGTTATCAGCTCACATGGAGCGTAGCCGGGGAAGATGACGTCCCGACTGGCGCAAGTAATCGGTAAGTAGCCCTCATGGAGCATCCTGAGTGTATTTTGGCAGACTTGTCCAGCCCTCGAGCGTAGGAGATAGGCTCGCAGCCCTGAGTTCCTGTCACGCGTATCCGGAGCTGGGCCTACAATATAAAGATATCGGATGAGTAGCATCTGATGATGAAAACAATCATCCGAATAAAATGTATTTTACAATATATGTAAATTCATGTTCTTCCTCTTATTGATATTAATTTCCCCAAGTAGTTGACCCCTTACGTTTAAGCACTCTGCCCGACTAGTCATAGCCCCCTAGCGTCGGGAGTTGGCTCATGGCTCTTTCCCAGACACGCGTTTTGGGTGACTTGAGTTCGTCTTTCATGGAGCAAAGTTTCACGGATCAGGATTTATGCTACTCGAGTACTTTTGCAATCATTTAAGAGCAAAAACAGAGAAGAGTGCAGCTTGTGCACCTATTAGGTGTAAGCGGCTGCGGCATTGGTAAAGCCGAGTGAAGAAATATTTATCAGGAAGCGACTTAGCTGTTTGGTATTTCGGAGTGGGGATGCCATCCTTGCGTTTGAGCTTGTGAGCCCCCGAGCATGTCACTTGTTGTCCTGATAATCTTCAGTTGTTGAAAGTCGAAGACGATTGTGACCGACTGCCACAATGAAGCCGTCTGACTTGCGTTTGCGATTCCCGACTTTAGTCGGGACCGCGTCGTTGGTGCCCTTCTGCTTCTTCTGTCAGGATGCCTTTTTATCTTCAAGGGCCTTAGCAACAGCATGGGCTGAGTCGGCATATTTGTTCGCCATGTTGAATAGAGCCTTGACAGAGTTGGGAGGCTTCCGAGTGAATTTGTCGATGAACGAGGTGTCTTTGACTCCTTTTCGAAAGGCGGCGATGACGACCTCATCCTTGATGTTTGGGATCGAATTTTTCTTCTCAGAGAACCTCTTGATGAAGTCACGAAGAGACTCGTTCTTCCTTTGATGCAACTGATATAAGTCGTAGTCGGAAGATGGCCTCTCGTATGTTCCCTGGAAGTTGGCGATGAAGCGTTCCCGGAGTTCTCCCCAGGAGCCGATTGATTGCTTGGGAAGTCCTGTTAGCCATGTCCTCGCTGAGTCGGCTAAAGCGACTGGGAGGTAGTTAGCCATGACTTTGTGATTTCCCCCAGCTGCTCGGATCGCCAGAGTGTAGACCGTGAGCCAGGACTCGGGATTGGTCTTGCCATCGTATTTGTCGATGCCTGTAGGCTTGAAACTCGACGGCCAGTCGACCTGTTGTAGCTCCTGGGTGAAGGCCGGTATGCCTTCGTCTTCATGAGGGCTCCGGCTCCGAATACAGCGGCGGAACCGCTCGTGGTGGGGGCCGAAGCGCTTGTTCTTGTCTTCCAGTTGGCGTTGCTCATCTTCTTCTCGTTCACGGCGCCGAGCGATGATGTCTTGCTGAAGGTCGCGCCATAGTCGGTCTCGGAGGTCCTGATCGTCCCGACGGTTGCTTTGACGTCGCCGGTTGTCGTTGGGGCTGCCGAGTGGCGGCTGACGTGCCTCCGTATGCAGCTGACTGGAGCCAGCCGCTCGGCGTCGCTTTGAGGTAGATGAGACTGCCGTTGGGAATGTCGACCGGTTGGTCGGTATGAGGGTATCACCCGACTGTTGGTGCTGCTGATATGCAGCAGCGGTAAGCAGGGCTTTTATCCTTGCGATCGTCGGGGTGGCCTGGTGATCAGGCCCAAGTTGGACCGTGTCCAGTAGGGTTGCGGCGGCCACGACGTTCTGTTGTGGCATGACGAAGACGTCGTGGTCGCCGACTTTTGTTTGGAGGGTTTGTTGCTGAGCGGTTCGCCCAGCCCTGCGTAGGTCGTCGTTGCGGGCGTGCAGGCGTCTTGCTTCTTCCTCCTGTTGCTCTTGCAGTCGGCAGGCCTCCTCCTCTTGTTGCTTGTGTAGTCGGCGCGATTCCTGAGTTGGAGTAGAGCCTTTGGATGCCATGAAGATTTCTCGTGGCGGGGAGAAGCTTGCCGAACTGCTGTCCGACTTAGAGTCAGAATCCGACTGAGAGTCATAGTCGGAATAGTTGATGGGGGTGATTACAACTCTGACCTCCCTAAATCTGATCTCGAGCGGCTCGGGGCCGTATCCGAGTCGAACTCCAGAGGATCGGGTTTGCCGCGTCGGATGTAGATTGTAGATATCCGTGGCGTTGCCGAGTCCGAACGGGAAATTGACGATCTCTTCCTTTTTTTGGCCCGATCTCGGCCGGCTCAAAACCGAGTCCGAGTCGAACACCGAAAGAAAGAGTTGTCCCTGGGCTCGGGCGTATTGGAGGTTGCCGCAGCATGTCGTGAAAGATTGTTGCAGCATCGTGTAGGCCGACTGGCGCGGAGTCGGCTGGTTCCCTGGCAGATCGGATCGAGTCCGAGTCAGCCAAGGTGAGATTGCCGATCTGGTCGGCGACGAAGTCGAGGCTTCCGAATGCAATTGTATCTCCGAGGGAGAGTTTGCTGCCGTCGACTTCGGTTGCTGGATCCATCGAGCTTGTAGATGTAGATCGCGCTGAAGCCCCTACCTGGCGCGCCAACTGTCGATGTTTTACACCGGCAATAAATATATGGGGCTACTCGGCAGATGGAAACTCGGTGGATTGCAAAGGAACACAGGGAGATTTTATACTGGTTCAGGCCCTCGATGTGAGGTAATACCCTATGTCCAGTTTATATGTATTCCTTTGAGGAATTATGGTGGCGATTCTGATGAACCGTATGGTCGTGAGCTTATGTCTGCTCTCTTGCCCTCAGGGGGCGCCCTGCCTCCCCTTATATACTGGGGGACAGGGTTACAAGGTAGGAGTCCCCATCGGATCACGACTAGGAGATCTCCCCTTAGAGATATAACGCACCCGACTAGGACTGTATATTCCTTTCTATACAAGGCGAAGTCTGCCGAATCTAGCTATATCTCTAATTACAAGGCTAGGCCCATCCTCTATCCGAGTGGCCCATATGCTTGTCATGAGGTACCCGGGGCCCATGGCACCCACAGGAATAGAGGTGAACCCAGAGAAGATCAACACAATTATGAACATGGCTCCCCTAACTAGCCAGAAGGACGTACAGAAGTTGACCGGCTATATGGCAGCACTCAGCCGATTTGTTTCCCGACTAGGCGAATGGGCATGCCCTTTTTCAAGCTTTTGAAGAAAGTTGACAATTTTCAAAGGACGCCGGAAGCCCAACAAGCCTTTGAAGACTTCAAGAAGTTTCTCACATCACCACCTGTGTTAGTATCATCAATGCCCCAAAAACCGCTCATGCTTTACCTTGCAACAGCCACTCAGGTGGTCAGCACAGTTCTGGTTGTCGAGCGCGTAGAGCCAGGACATGTCCAAAAAGTACAACGACTAGTTTACTTCGTCAGCGAAGTCCTAGGCGAATCCAAGATGCGATATCCCCAAGTACAAAAGCAGCTGTATGGATTACTCATCATTATCCAGAAGCTGGTGCACTATTTTTAATCGCACCAAGTTACAATTGTCACGTTGTTTTCACTTGGAGATGTTCTACACAACCGTGAAGCAAATGGCAGAATCGCTAAATGGGCACTCGAGCTAATGGCATTTGACATAGTCTTCCAACCATGAACAGCAATCAAGTCTCAAGCACTCGCCGACTTCGTAGCCGAGTGGACAGAAGTTTAGTCGGCTGCACTTGCGGACAAGCTTGAGTACTGGACAATATACTTTGACGATTCTCTACTGATCGGAAGAGCAAGAGCTGGCGTCGTTCTGACATCACCCGGTGGAGAAAAACTCAAATATGCCCCTCAAATTCATTTTCCAGCATCCCACAACATCGCCGAGTACGAAGCACTCATCCATGGGCTCCGTATCACCATATCACTCAGTATCCGACGATTGGTGGTTCATGGAGATTCCCAACTAGTGGTGAACTAAGTCATGAAAGACTAGGCGTACCTAGACGACAACATGGTGGCATACTGTCAAGAAGTACGGAAGTTGGAGAACAAGTTTGACGGATTGGAAATCACACATGTTCTGCTCAATACAATGAAGCCACGGACGAGCTAGCCAATATGGAATTCAAGCGTGAAGTGGTCCCGACTGGAGTTTTTGTCGAGCAATTATTGGAGCCATCAGTCAAGAAAATGCCTGATCCCATACAGTCGGGGGCCGAGTCAACACCAGAACCAATGGAAGTGCTAATCATTTCTCAAGACTGGCGGACTCCAATCATCTGTTTCCTACTAGAACACGAGCTCCCTGAAGATCACAACAAAGCCGAGCAAGTCAAACGTCGGAGCAAGAGCTTTATTGTAGTTGGAGAAGACCTATATCATCGAAGTGCATCCGGAGTTCTCATGCACTGCATCACACCTAAGGAGGGCAAGCAGATATTACAATCAATTCACTTAGGCATTTATGGCAACCACGCTGCATCAAGGACGTTAGTCGGAAAGGCTTACGGACAAGGTTTCTTCTAGCTGACCGTAGTTACCAATGCCAAAAGAGATAGTTCGGACATGCGAGGGATGCTAATTTTTCGCTCGGCAAACTCATATGCCAGCTCAAGAGTTAGAGACAATCCCAATATCTTGGTCCTTTGCAGTCTGGGGGCTTAACATGGTCAGGCCGTTCAAAAATGTGACAGGAGTGTGCACACATCTGTTCATCGCGGTGGACAAGTTCACAATGTGGATTGAGGCAAAACCCGTTGCTATCATAACTGTGGTTAGGGCAAAAGACTTCATCATGAGTATTGTCTACCGATTTGGAGTCCCCACATAATAACGGACAATGGCACTCAATTCACCGGTGACATCTTCCAAGATTTCTGCGACGAGTTCGGCATAAAGAACTGTTATGCTTTTGTGGCTCACCCACGGAGCAATGGGCAGGTTGAGCGCGCAAACGGCTATGACCATATGCAGGGCAGTGGTACAAGGGCTCCCATCTATTCTCTGGTCACTTTGAACCACAGTCAGTCGGGCAACGGGGCAATCCCTTTCTTCCTAGTCTATGGTACTGAGGTCGTGTTACCTACCGAGTTGGAGTTCGGCTCTCTACGAGTCTAGGCCCACTCTGAAGACAAATCAAATGAAGACCGACTGGTTGAGCTTGATTAGTTGGAGAAAGCAAGGGACATCGTTACAATCCAATCAATAAGATATCTTCAAGGCCTGCATCATTATCACAGTTGTAATGTTCGTGGCCATGCCTTTTCGGTGAGCGATCTTGTATTATGAAAAATATAGACCAACAAAGATAGACACAAATTATCTCACACGCCAAGGGGCTTACCGACTAAAAAACGAAGATGGCACCCTAGTCAACAACTCATGGAACATAGAACAGCTACGTCTTTTCTAAACCTAATCATTGTATTCAGTTCATATATATTAGTAAAGTTTTTTTACTCTGACTCACTACACCGATTGTTTCCAACTGAGTATTGAGTCGGGGGCTACATGATGATATTACATCTTTTGTCATTATTCAAACTAAATTTGAGTCTATTTTATCTAAGTCACGAAGTCTTATAACGATTGTGCTAACTTATACCGAGTATAGATTTGATGGATAAACGCCTTTTAAGATGGTCCTTATCGCTTGGTATATTTTAGCTAGTCGGATAAGACTAATGACGACTAAGATAATTTGAGCACTCAGGTAAATTTCAACAACAACATAAAAGCACATGTATTTACAGTATATACAAACTACAAGTGTTTTCCATACACAACATACTTAAGAGTTTTTTTTCATGTATTAGCAGTACAATCATAGTGACAGCTCTTCAGCGATTGCCTTAGTAGTCGGGTTGGCTGAGTTAATCAGTTCTAATGCTTGCTCTGGAGTTGTGCCATTAGCAAATCCCTCGCTGACCGCCTCGATATCCACTCAGGGATAGACAGACTTGGTCATAGTAAGGACCTGGGTAATACCCAGGGTCTCATGCTCTGTAGCATAAGTCTTCAAGATCGCCGGAGCTGCTTGAAGCCATTGAGGTACGTTAGCTGGTGAGCTAGAGCTAGTGCTAGCTTCCTCCTGCTGCATGATATCCAAAAGAGACTTGGCAGAGTCCACGATGGCACTGCGCAAGTCTTCAACTGCTTTGATGTGCTCGCCAAAGGAGTCAAACTGCGACTGGACTTTAATCTTGTAGTCTATCACACAAAGACAGGTTATAAGAAGATCTGGCAATTCAGCCGACTAGAACTCGGAAGCAGACAAGCAACTTACCTGCAACTCAGCATCAACCTTGGACTTCGCCTTCTCAAGATCTTTCAATTCCTTCCTTAGGCGCTCAAGTTCCAAGGACTGGTTGTGTATGGTGGTCTCATGAACTACAATCAGTCATATGCAAGAGATCAGCAATGCAAAGAAACTACAAGGAGCTAGTTGGGGAATAGAAGGACTTACCCCGAATAGTCACAATCTTCTCAAACTTTTCGTCGTGCAGCTCATTCACCGCAGCCTTTAGCCAGTTTTCCCTTTCCTTGCTGGTGCGTTGGAGTTCATCCTTCTCCGCCTTGAGCTGAGCTAGTTGTGCAATCTGAGGAGTGAGCCTAGCAAATGCCTGGCTCATCTTCTCAGACCGAGCAGTGATTTTCTGCAACAAGACAATCCATCATCAACATGACAATACAATCAACAACAATAGCTAAGTCAAACCGAGTCAGAATACTTACCTGGACTTGATGCGAAGCCTTGATGGTGGCCTCATACAGCTCGATCTGCTCCTTGTTGGAGTCCTCTTCGTCCAAGGTTAGGGAATCCACACTCCCATCAGGATTTGTCCAGTGGAACACACTTGGGGATTTCATGGTGGAGCTCTGAGCAAGGGGACGCCACCTTCTTCAAAAGAAGACGATGATGACGGTGAAGGAGTTGGTGGCCTTGGGTCAGCAGGAAGGGCTGGCTCTACGGTGGACTCGGCAACTAGTTCAACAGCTGGCTCGGTAGCTGGCTCCGTGGGCTCCTGGCTAGGTAGGGTTGGCTGATCAGCCGAGTGCATCGCTTCAGCCTCGGGGGCTGGGGAAGCACTCGGCTCAAGTTGTGGTGCTTCAGCCTCAGCCTCAGTCAGAGTTGGGTCGGCGATGGGGCCGGGTCAGCAACTGGGGTTGGTGGCGCAGGCCTCTTGGGGTCTTCATCACTTGGCTTCCTGCAAATTCACACAACCATCAAGACAGTGTAATCTACTCCAAACTACTAGAAGACAGAAGATTACATACCTCTTAGAAGTCTTGAACCTCCACCCTTGAGTATCACGCGGGGCCTAAGGCATGGCGCCGGGTGGTGGGCAGCTCGGGGTAGCCGATGCTGCGCTCGGGGCAGTCGACGGTGTTGGTGGTGCGGCAAGTGCTGTAGTCGAGGCTGCTGGAGCCCCGGTTGGCACTAAAGTTGCACAGCCGGTGTCCCTAATCTTTGGACCTCCAGACACCTTAGTCGGCGTGTATTTGGGCTTGGCCTGGTCCTTCATAGGTTGCTTCTCAGCTCTCTTAGAGCTAGGTTGGTCGGCCGATAGGCTAGCTGGCCGTTTCCTTGATCCCTCAGTCGATTGGTTGGGGGGGCTCAACTCAAAGTTGACATTCTCCTGCAAATAATACATATGAAGACAGTTCATACAATTCAATTGCACAGTAGTCATTACAGGCATTCCAACCAACCATCAAGATTATAAGGAGTCAAGATCTTACCACTGGCCTTGGCCTTCCTAGACAGAAGGGCTTGGGGCACTTGTTAGCATCCAGAGTATCTGGCATGCTATTGCTGAAGTAGCGGCACAGATTCTCTATGACCACGTCCTTATCAACAAACTCGACGCACTCCCAAGTAGGATTTCCCTTGCCCTGGTACTCATACCCCGGGTGGATCCTAGCCTTCAAGGGTTGTGTGCATCAGTTTAAGAACAATTTGGCCACCCAAGCGCCGGTCAGCCCCTTCTTCTTCAGGGCCGCTAGCTTCTCCATCAATAGCAGCACCTACACCATATCAACCTCCGAGGGGAGTGCCGACCAACAGTGAAGAACCTTGGGGGGTTCTCGACAAAGGATGGCAAGGAGGGTCCCGGATTGGAGCGGTAGAACCACACCTGGTGCCATCCTTTCAAGGAAGTCTTTCGGAGGAGGAGAAGGTAAACTTTCTTCATCTCATTTTGGAGATTAAGCCCGGCTCTCCCTATGACCTGAGGGTTGGATTTGGATGGCTAGGGCTTGAGATGGTAAAGGTAGCGGAAGAGGTTGAAATGGGGATCAACCCCAAGGAAAGCTTCACAAAGAGTAACATAGATAGAAATTTGAAGAATGGAGTTGGGATTGAGGTGGGAAATTTGAAGAATGAAGATGGAATTGAGGTGGACAAGCTCGATCTGGTAAAACTCAAGGAGGCCTCGGAAGAAATCGGAGGTGGAAAGAGAGAAACCCCTATCAAAAAAGGACTCAAAGACCACGATTTCATGGGAGTCAAGGGTGGGGATGGTCTTACCTTTGGCTGGACGCCAATTGATGAGTTCCTTCAGTTGGAGGCATTTGGTTCGCTCCAGGTAAGCCAACTTGGAGGAGCATGATGTTGAAGTCGGCCAGGTCCTAGCCGGGATGTGGGGAACATCGGAAGGCGATTTCAGCATGATTGGAGTTCGGAGAAAAATGGGAAAAGCTTCTAAACTGAGAGGATTGATGTTGGATTGAGGGATTTTTTGGATTTGTGGAGAAAAACTCAAGCGGCATGGAAACCCTAGCTTTGGAGGCAGAGAGCGCGAAAGGCTTGGGTGTAGATCTGGAAGCTGAAACGATTCGGTGATTTGGGGAAGAAAAAGGAATCTTTTCTCTCGCCTCGATACTTAAAGGGTTGCGCTGGGTGGTTGGCTTGGACCGGCCTGCTCAGTAGTGGGCTCTAAGATATGAGTTCCTAAATAGCATGTCCTATTGGGCCATTAGCCGATTGTGTTAAAATCACAACTCGGGTGTTATTTTTCAAGAGCCGATTAAAATAATCAGATATGCTTCATGTTAAGCCTGTAGCTGGACATATATGTTCATATATCTAAATTATTTAACAGGTACTGAGGATATATCCTTATAAGGATCAATAGCTGGTCTCCATTAAAATTGGGGATGTAGGTATCTCTCAAGTACACCTTGTCACATATTGGATTTACTCCATAGTGATTCTTGCCTTACCTGCTTAGCCAAATTGCCATAAGCAAAATTTTCAGCTCATGTACAACTGAGGAGTCCAATTTCTGAAAAATATAGCACTCGGGAAAGACTTAAAGATTAAAGATTTTTGATTTTATGTTTAATTGTTTCTCAATTAAGCACAAAGTCAGGGGCTACACCTAATAGGTGCACACTATTCATATTTTTCCTTGAAACCCTTTATAGCCTTGTTGCCAGCTACATAAAGTAGGACTTGGGAGAAGTACTTGAACAAAGTGTACTCGGGAGCAATGCACTCGGGAATTCTTCACCGAGGAGGATGAGCACTCGGCGTCAGTTGTGACTCAACTATGAAGGTCTCAAGGGATACTGTGGAGACCATGAGCCCCGGGTACCTCAAGGAAGGCAATTACGGCCACTCAGATTGAGAGTGGGCCGGCCCATGTAATTAGGGATGTAGTAGAACTCGGCTTCAGGTAATCTTGTACGACAAGGAAAGGGATACAGTCCTAGCCAGTTATTCTATGTTCTTAGAAGGAAATCCCTTGGTCGAGTCCAACTGGGATTTCTACCTTGTAACCTTGCCTTCTCAATATATAAGAAGAGACAAGGAGCCCCCTAGGGCATTGACATACAGCATAACCAATCTCACTAGAGAATACAGCGAAAGCAATACACCATAACTGGAAGTAGGGTATTACCTCAGCCCAAGGGCCTGAACCAGTATGAATTGTCTTATCTTTCGAAGTCCATTGGGTTTCGGTTCGACGAGTAACCCTACCATCAATATTGCCGATACAAAACATCCACAACTGCCTGGCAGAGAAAGTTGTCCAGAGTCTCTGGTCCTATGGACCAGAGAATCCAATAGCCTTTGTCTACCTCGTAGTGCATGCTGACCAGAGACTCTTGTATTTTGGACCGGAATCTCCAGTCCCCCTTCCTAGTTGATAGACAAGTGTTACCGAAGTCTCCGGTCTTTGCGACCGGAGTCTCCGATGTTTGAACCTGTGAGTAATGGCTAGTTTTGGGAATGGGAGAGTATTTAACTCCACCCACCCCCTCTTGCAGGGGTGGGTTGCCATACATTTCAAACCTACTCCCATAGCCTCTCTAGGGATTCCCAACCCTCCCACTTTGAATTTCGTGCAAATCTTTATGAGTTTGAGTGGGATTTGATTCTAAAGAGATGGTGTAATATGGCTTTTGGATTGAACACTTGGGGATCGACATCTGGCCTTCGACTTTGTGCTAGTTACTCTTGGAGGTGTTCCTCCTATCCGCTAGGTGTCGCCCACGAGGATCCGATCGTGTGGATTGTCCGAGAAAGTTTGTGAAAGTTTTCCTCACCTCCAAAGGGAAGAGTTAAATTCAGTGGATTCTGAGCTAGTTTGTAGGAGGTTGCTTGGTAGAGCAAGCCACATCGGAGGTAGGAGCACGTTGCCCGAGCTTAGACCTTGTTGGTTGCTCGAAAACGAGGCTATACCTTGTTGGTGGTTTGAAGGCTAAGCTTCCTCCCAATTATTAGCTTTGTGGGGCTAGGGACCAAGAGAGATCCATCTCCTTAAAGTTCCTCAATGGACATATAGGATCTTTGTATCTGAACTTCAGTGAAAAAAATCCGTGTCCTTGTCTCTTGATTGGATTTTTCATTTACTACAGATGTTTATCTCCTTTCTATACCCCATTCTTGAGGAGAATTGTCCCTGACACAAGCCTCATTGGGCAAAGTGCTAGGGGACCGGAGTCTCCGGTACTTGGGACCGGAGTGTCCGGTGAGCACTCACTATGAGACAGTGAGAGTTGACCGGAGTCTCCGATGTTTCAGACTAGATACTCCGATGGGAAGTTTTAATTCCGCTGCGAGTTATTTCAGGGCTGCACATTCACGCCCCCCTTCTCCCCTTCTGTGTGACATCAAGGTCCTTTCACCGTTGATTATTCCCTCTTTTTAGAAGTAGAGGCAGGAGATGATCCCTACAAGCATCTTTGTGTCACACCTTAAATTTTCCCCTTAAAGAGAGCCACACAAAATATACCAGAGAAAATGTCCCAAGAAAAATAAATTAAAATGGCCAAATGAATTAATTAAATATGAAAAATGCAAAATAATAAATTATCATGGCTGAAAATAATTTTCTTTTATTCCTCTTGCCAAAATATATTAACAGGATTTTTATTGAAATTTTTAGAGCACAGGAAGTAATTTTAATAAATCAGAAATCGTTATCGGAATTAAATTGCACTGGAAAAATCATTTTCTTTTCTCTTCTTTCTCTTTTTCCTTTTTGTTTTCTCTCCCCTCCCGCTGGGCCATCGGCCCAACACTGTGCCGGCCTCCGTACATGGCCCGCGTGCGCTATCCCGTGGAGCCCACCTGTCGGTCGCTCGCCCTGCTCCCCTTCTTGCTGTCCCGTGGGGCCTACCCGTTAGACCCCCCGACCGCCTCGCCCACTTGCCCTCCCACTGACAGGCCAGGCCCGCTTGTCAGCACCGTCGTCTTCCTCTGTCCGAATCAAGCGGAGGGGCAATTTCCCCTCCGTCGTTCGATCAGCGCCTCACCTTGGCTCCCCGCACGCTAGCCCTCGGTTCAAACGACGGTGGACTAGGTCCTCGCCCATTCCCCCACGATCCCCGGTGCCCTCACCCACTCTCACGCGAGAATCGCGCGCATGACGCCACGGCCACCACCCTCGAACCCGTGAAAAATTGAGCTGTTTTGGCCACAATCTCTCCCGCCCGAGCTCTTAAAAACCTTCGCCATCCTCTCCTCTTCCTTTCCCCTCAAATGCTGACGCTTCCTGAGCTCCCTAGCACCCCGCACCGAGTGATCCAGAGCCACCGTCGTGCTCCACCGTCTCCAATCATCTGCCGCTGCCGCCGTAGACACCGCCAGACCGCGCGCTCGCCACCACCAGCTTTGCCGTACTCATGCGAAGCCAGGCCGCCGCATCCGTAGGCCTCTACGCCACCGGAGGTCCATTCTCGTCGTCGTCCTCCTCGGTAAGCCGTTCCGCCGGCCTTTGGCCGTGCCTCCCCGTCAATCCACTCGGCCATTTCAGCCCTAATTCCTACCTACATCTTCGCCAGGACCCCCTCAACCTCGTTCGCGCCTCTGTCACCCGAAATCTTCACCGGTATGCCGTCTTCGCCGTCGTCCCGTACCTCAACCGCCGCCTACCGCCTCTATTCACCGCCGTTCACCGCATTCCGGTCGTCACAACCCCTCGGTGAGCCCCCTTCGTCTTCCTCGTTCCATTCCGTGGCTCGCCGCCGTTATCCTGGGGCCCGATGGTCACCGGCGGCGACCATCGGGCCGCTCGCCCCGCCGTGGCACGGCCGCGCCGGCGGGGACGAGCCCTCTTTTGTCCGGGGCCATCCGATCTGCCTCTGGGCAGATCTGGACCGGCCACGTGGTGCCCCGCGGGCGCCCGCTTCCCCGCCACGTCGACGCCACCTGGGCGCCGCGTCGGCTCGTCGGCCGCCGTGGCTGCCGCGTGGCAGCCACGTAGCTACTTCCCTACTAGGCCGCAGTGCACACGGTCCACCGTGTGCCGCCCTCTCCTGTGTCACCGAACTATGGGGTCCGCCTATCGGTGCTGGCTCCCGGGGACGCAATAATCCATTTAATTGCGTAATAAATCTCTTAATAATTGATTTTACTTTGGAAATCATAGTAAAACTTCAAGAATTCATAACTAATTCATACGAACTCTGATTAAGTCCATTTAAATTTCATTAAATCCAGAAAAATGCCAAGAATTCATTAAAAATATTTTCAGCTCATGTTTGACTACCCACATGTATTGCTTTTAATTATTTGTGTATTGTCTGTTATAGAATCCGACGCTGTCGACCCTCCCATTTACTACGAGGTCGTAGCCGAGTACGTTGAGCCGGAGCAAGGCAAGTTACACTGTAATTTTAATCATTTTGTACCTACTTTTTGCTAAAATGCTTTGTTTATCCAAATAAACATGCATGTTTTTATTATTTCGTGTGGCAGGGATTATAACCTTTATATATAGATTAAGCTAGGCCTTAGTCGTTGAACCTTGTTCATTGTCACCTGGGTAACAACATGATTAGAATGTTATTCTTAGGATGCTTAGCCATGCCTAGAAACTATTAGCTCACCTGGGAATTAAATAGTATCATTTACATTCATGATTCGACTCTATGTCGGGAAATGTAACATTGGCATATTTCTATTAAATTACTAAAATTTGACCCAAATGGTGGGCTATGGGTGCATGGTTTTGCTGGTCGCACCCATGGCAATTAAGGACCGGTTCGCGAGAATCCCTTGAGCAAATACTCGTACTTTCCACAAGCCAGCATAGGCAACGGCTGGGCTTGTAGTGTCTCTTCTCTCTCTCCTAGGCACTGATGGTGAGGATGGGTGTGATGGGGTTGGGTTGGCCCGGGGTAGGGTTGATCAGCTTCCCGATCCATTGTGGCGCAAGGGGGGTAGCCTGGCCAATATGGGGTGTCCTGTTGGCAGGTGTAACCTCAGCGTGGTGTGGATAGTTTGAGAGAGGTTGCGTGAACGGTCCTGTCACAGCCTCTCATGGGGTGTTGTGGTGATACGCCGGCACAAGGGAATATGTGTGGGGCTGTGTCTTGTGGGTACAGTTGTACACCTCTGATCAGAGTTAAATCTATTCGAATAACCACACCCGTGGATATGAGCGATTGGTCAAGACTCACCGTGATTAGTCTCACCCTACTTAATTAACTTGACTTAATGGAACTGGTATAGTTCAATTGGATGATTGGGCTTGGTTAACGTGGTGCAACGTTAATCAGTGGAGGATTAATATTGTTCAATTAATCAGCCTTTTACTGTTTGCAAAACTACTATTTACAACTGCTTTTACGCAAATGAACCTCTAGCCTATCCTTGTCTTCTGTGCATTATGCATATTTGTGGGTATGATTTGTTGAGTACTGTGGGTGGTACTCAATCTTGCTCCTTTTCCCCCTCTTAGTGGTGAAGTACGTGTCCGACGAGGATCATCATGAGGACTAGGCTGGCTCCGCCGTCAAGATGCTTGTGGGATGGAAGCTACTGCTTGGCTAGTTGTTTATCAATTTTACTTTCTGCTACTGCTGCATTTATGTAATATAATTTTTATTCTGTTTATAAGACGCACTCTGTATGGCAACTGGTATCGTGTACCCTGTTTTTTCCTGGATAGGGATTTAATACACAGAAATGTTTAGAATTCTAGTTTCGGATTTCTGGGCGTTACACTTCGTGAGGCTGTGGAGACAAAGGAGGCACCCTAGGGTGACCTAGGTTCTTAGTCGAAGCCTGTGTAGTAGCATTGGACAGCTGCAGCTTTGCTTCCGCTATCTCATCTATTTCTTTTGGTATTTTTGTAATGTAATCGATCGTCCCTGGTCTATTTGGGGTCCCACTCGGGCAACCCTTGTAATATTAATTATTGTATGACTTATGAAAGATGCAAGCAATGATTATCAGCTATGTTGTGTGTGTACCATCTACGGATCTAGAGAATGGTATTGTAAACACATGGTTTCAACCGGGGGCCCACAAGATTGTATGGGTCAGGCAGTCCGTTGATAATCGGAATGTCCTTTCCATGTAATCGTCGCACTTGCCATCTTCAATGGAGATTATATGGGCCAGACAGTCCGAAGGTGAACAGACGATCCAGCTCTATGTGATCGCGTTGAACCAGATTGTCCAATGATGAACTGGACTACCTGGCCAACACTTTATCCAATGGAAGCCGGTGCATGGGTTGCCTTTCAAATTGTCTGGCGCCATCATTGGACAATCGCAACCGAAGAGTCTGTTGTCAATCGGATTGTCCGATCCTTTATGGCCCAATGGTGGTCAGTTACCATTGAAAAAGTATAAAAGGTCGGAACTTCTGGCCAAATGTTGCACAAGCAATGGTAACAAATGACTATTTGCTTGGGTTTGGGCTATAAATAGCCAGTGTCTGGGCTACCTCCTTGTCTTTTTTGGAACCCCTTGCAACCTGATGAACTTAGTGGAGTGTCCAAGAGCACCATTTGCCATCTAAGAGCTTAATTTGTGAAAGGATTATCACTATCGTGTTCTTTAGAGCTAGTTCTTGATCTAGTGTGCATCCACCAGGAGTACTGGAGATTACAGACTTCAAGTGAAGCTAAATCATGTTACTCTTGGCATCTTGGGGTGCATGGTAGTCTTGGAGGCGTTCCGGTTATCTCCCAAGAAGCTTGTGGGAGACCCGGTGTGTAAAGGTTTGGAGCTCACCTATCCGAAGTGGAGAAGAGCTACCACTATAGATCGCTCATGGAGTGTGTCACCATGAGAGGGAGATAAACTCTTGAGTAGAGTTCTTCAACGAGTATTAGTGGAGATTGCTGAATCTTCGATACCTCGAGAAAAACTTGCTTGTCTTTGTGTTCTTTTACTTCCGTATCTTTCCATCACATCGATCAATGTGAAGTTGCACAATAATGAAACTATGTTTTCAAGGTAATGGAAAAATGATCCTGGCCTTTGCTTAATCCGAAGCTTGAGCCAAATTATTATAGAGTTTGCAACACATATGTCTATATTATAAAAGTAAGAACGAATGCTAACATAATTCGGATGGCAAAATATTATTAAAAGAAAATTCTATTGGTGAATCTCCATCCATGATCGACAAAAAGCCGAGTGGCCATCATCTCTGGATAACGGCATGCGTGCTGCATCATTTGTTTATCCTCTTCACACTTTTACAACAGGGGCTAGAACTAAAGCCAATGCGTTCCCTATAAAGTACATGCATATATGATTTAATAGGAGAGTTATCAAAAAACCATTTCATTTCATTACGACTTAACCAAATAGCCCAGCATAGATGCCCCAACTAATAATTCTCTTTTAAGCTTACCTAAACAAAACTATACATTGAGCTTTGTATTGTCTAGCCCTTTTATTATCCTTCTATTATCGTCTAGGTCTTTTTTTTCCCTCTACTGATCCTATCGCATTTGCCTTCTATGATTCTATTTCATCTTCTCCTTCTAAACTCTCTCAAGTCTCTTCATCTCGGGCTCTCGATATGTAGGCCTTTTCACAATCCGACGTCTGCCTTCTTCCTCCACATTCCTTGCAACTCACCTCTGCATCCTCCTCATGAGCTGTTCCTTCACCTCTTCTTCCGTCCCTGGCTCCCTCTATCGGTAGCTCCTTCCATCCTAACCACCATTATTTGTTGTCCTCCTATAGTTGACTCTCATATAGTTTGCGTGGAAATCACATCATTTGCCTTTAGCACTAAAAATAGGTACAGGCTACCATGTTCCTTTATCGTTGTTTCAATTAGCTACATCAAATGCATACAAGAACAAGTTATGCATTTGACAGTATGGATGTAATTTGCATTCCTTTTGTTATTTGCAAGTTTTTTCTACAACGAATCCTTACAAAAACACACTCAACTGAATCTTCAATTTGTCTTGCATATTTTCATATATAAGTGCTTTCCAACTCAATGCAATTTGATTAGTTGGATTAGGGGATCAACTCTCTATGGTTAAAGAGCTAAAATTTATTTTTGTCAACACATATTAATTTTAGCATTCAGGTTTCTATGTAAGAAATCAGTAGCTATAATTAAGTATGAATTCAATATTGTTTTTTTTCAGAAAACAAAAGTTCAATACCGAGCTCTGCTAGGTCTGATTTATTCGAACGGTGATCATAGGGTACAAGTACGACAACCTATGCTATGTACCTTTTAAAGGAGGGCTAGTAGCGTACGAGATCCTATTGAAACAAGATAGTTTATTTGCTAAGGTTAGCACGAAACCAAGCTGGTACATCCGGTACCAAATCTAATACCTATTGGTATCAGTCTGATACCATAGGTAACACACCTAGTTTTTAGGTATCATGCTGACATCAAGATATAAATTATCACGTTGCCCCATTAGTAGTAAAATTATGGTTGGCTTCTATTCTCGGATTGCATTGCAAAAACTAAAAGTTGGAGACCCTTGCACCGTTGCATGAAAAAAGACAGACACTACCCAACAGAGTTTTCGTTACCGTTTGGGAGAAGGCCCCCCCACCCCTCCCCCCCAACACACACATACATTATAAGGCGCGGTAACCGCTAAAAACCATGTAAATTTTATATCCAAAAATTTAAATTTAAAATTTTGAAATCTCACGGTAAGGTTACGGTTACCGTGGTTAGCTCGCAGTTACCGCGCGACATGGTAACCACGGCCTTTGACTTAAATAAAGAAAATCACAACTTCACATTTGACAATAATAGAAATACCTTAATGTAAATTTCATAACTATAAAGATTATAATAACCATAATATCATACCCACGAGCATCAAATCTTGATTTTAAAGCAATGTTACCATGTTGTCATGCCAAAATATGGACATAGCTTAGCATTTTTTCACAAAATTTTATCACCATATATCATTACAAATTATTTGCTACTTCTACAAATTTTTTAAAATTTTTCTTATTTTTTCTAAAATTTAAATTCAAACAAATTTCATCAAAACCATACTATAACCTTATTGTAACCCACGTTTAACGTAGTTGCTGGCGGTATGGAAAACCCTGTACCCAAACCGTACCTATAGATAGCCAAATAGACCACACGGCACCACCCGACCTAGGCACGAATTAGACACGGCCCGTTAGGCACGACTGTTGAAACGGGTCATGCCATGCTAGCCCACATGCTACAGACTAAGCCTAGGTATGGTCCACGACGAAGGTGTGCCAGGCCGGCCCGAGCAAGAGAATGGCCCATAGGTAGGAAAAAGCCCATCAGCACGGTCGGCCCAATAAAAAAGGAAAAAAAGAAAACTAAAGAAATAGGAGAGGAAATGAGGTAAACTTATGGGAAAATGGAAGAAAATAGGAAAAATAGAAAAAAATGGGGAAATATAAGAAAAATGGAGGAAAATATTAGGGAAATGAGAAAAAAAGTATAGAAAATATAAAAATTGGGTCGTGTCTCGCGGGCCAGGCCATGCCATGAGCAATGCTGTATAGGAATGGGCCGTGCCGGGGTGCTAGCCCAAACACGACACGGTTAGATGGACCGTGCCGGTACAGCCCACAACCAAACGGGCCGTTCCGTGCTTAGGCTGTGAACAGTACGTGCTCGGGCCGGGAGCAGCACGGCCCATCTGTAACCCTACCCCAACCCGCGCGCGGCCGCGCCCGCGCCCCCCGCCGCTCTTCTCCGCTCGGTCTCCCTTTCTCTTAGGCCTTAGCACGCAGCCGCCGTCGCCGCCCCCCGTCGACTGGCCTGTCCCCTTCTCCCCTGCGGCTCCACCTCCTCGCACTTCTCCGAGGGGCCAAACACCTTAGCCATCTTCCTTCCGTCTCAAGCTCTCTATTCCTACACCATGGCGCCATCCACTAGCGGCGGCGGGGCGCTGTCGGCCAGGCGGCGGCTGCGCTCGGTGAGGGCATCGCGCTGGTGTTCGGGCGCTGGACGGCGCTGCAGATGGCGGTGGAGAACCAGTGGGGAGGCCGCGACTCCCGCGCGAAGGCCGACCAGCTCGCCGAATCCATCCTCTTATGGTTCACCAACTCCAAGGGTACTTGCTCTTCCTTTCCTCCTCTGCTGCAACATAACCAGGTAATTTTACTATGGTTCGTTCGGGCGCGGTTTAATCCAATAAAGATGTCCCTTTGATCTGTTTTGAGTTATCCCAGCAGTGCAATATTTTCGTTATGTTTTAGGGCCTAGGGGATTTATGAGTCGAATTAATTCATTCAATGGTACAAAGATGGCACTCATTCTAGCGAAGATTTCATTTTCTTAACTATATGCTAAGTTTAATGCGGCTACTGAAAAGAGAGCTATGCTTTCTATGAGTTGATCATTTCAATTGCTCTGATTCTTCATGGGGACGTCCAGGGGAAGATAGGATTATTAATTCCTCAATTGGAGGACACCCTTTGATTGTTATGATTTGGCTTGACTTATATGGTTTTACTGTGTGCTTTAGTGTTCAATTTTATCGCTTCACCTTTGTGCTTGCTTTTGAAATTGACACGGTTTCTTCTCTAGGTGAACATTATTTCGAAGATTTGGTGGATATGATGTATGACACAGTGTCTGAATCCTTCAATGCTGACTTTGAGGATGGTAGCGTTGAGGAGGTGATTATTTCTTGCCATTCATGCTTAGCAACAGCCATTAAAATCTAATCTGATAGTATCCGAGAGGCTAGTTCTGATATGCTTTATGGTTATGCCTTTCGTATTTCCATTCTGGACTTGTACCTTTTATTCTATCATTAAATCTTTAAAAAGAATTAAAGATGTCTCTTTCACTTCTTCTAAGATGATTCAATTGTTCATAGTACCTTATTAATTTTTACAAGAGGTTGATCCAGCGCTGGTTTTTTTATATAGAGATCATTGTAAAACATAGACTCTCTGACACCATGACTCACAACACACACATGCAACTGTTTGTACAACATGTGTGTGCATGCTTAACAGAGAGCTGGGAACAGTTGAGGCTTGGATTTAAATCATATAATCCATGGACGCACACATCACGGAACACAGACTTTTGCAGTGCCCTTATAGACGAAGAGCTGTTGAATGATGTTATGACTGAACCCAGGTTGTTGTGGCGCCATACACCCAACCGTTCAGCTAATGCTGAGTTCGTTATTATTATTTACTAGTTATGTAGCTGAAGACCTTACCGTTAGCATGACCAAAGTCAGGATATAATACTCTTCTGCTGCTTGACTTGCGTCTGTTCCTATCAGAGCACTAGTGAGCTGTAACTAATTCGATCATAGCAAGCTTTGCAACTTTTTCGCCAGAGGGGTATAGCTGATGTATGTTTGTTATATACAGCATGGAAATGGATTATACTACTATACAGTTCAGTTTTATACGCTGATGAGCTGCAGAGTTAGGATCGGTGACTTCTTAGAATAATACAAGCTTGTTCTATATTTATGGTACAGTACTTCAGGGTAGTTAATTTATCTTCAAGGAATGGGAAATCATTCTCTGCTTCTGTAGCAGAAAACCAATACTTATTACCACGATCAGGGTGAAATGAATTGTTTCCATTGGGTTGTGTTTGTTTACTTGCTTGAAGCATGTTATGTGTTAGTTTTTGGGGTTAAGTCCATTTAATGCCTCCCAACTCTTCACTTTGTCCAAAATTCATCCCTGAACTTCCAAACCGGGTATTTGACACCCTCCAACTTTCAATGCCGTTCAATTAACCTCCCGGTCACTGGATGTGGCAGCAGAGTCAGCCAAATAACTTTCAAAAATTGTGGAGTCCACTTGTCATTGACCAGCCAATCTCCCTCTCCTCCTCTCACTTTGCCTCTCCATTCTCCGCGCCGCTGGCAACTGGGCTCAGGCTGGTGCAGATGTGAGAGGAGCCTCCGGTGATTGAGCTGCAGGACGCCATCTGAACAGGTGATAACAATCAGTTTGCCCCCCAACTAATGGCAATAAACAAGTCAACTTTGTAGTCATCAACCAACTCAACCTAGCTCTTGATTGCACATTTCAAATACCTTCGTGTTGGATTGCTGCTGCTCCATGAAATCCATGGTGCAAGCTACAGTTGCAAGGGATCAATGGTGAATAGTGGTGCTCTTTAACAAATTGGGGACGAGTACGAGGCATCCTGACCAAATAACAGACGTGAGCCTCTGGTACTGCTGCCGCTCTGTGAGCTCGCCATCACAAACCCACAGCTTCACACGGAAATGAATCAGTGAAGAGCCTGCTTGCTGCTGTTGTCGCCGTACTCGCAACCTTCGCCTCACAGCCACCGCAACCAACGCCTTGCGGTCACATCAGCCACCACAGCCACAGCCACCGCTCCACGACCACCACCCTTCGCCATCACAGAAGCCACCTCACAGCCAACGCCTCTGATGCCACCACAGCCACAAGATTTTGGGCGCCACCACCTGTGCTGGCGTGTGATGCAACTACTTGCTGCTGCTCCTTCCCCATGCTGCTGCTCCTTCCTCGTGCCGCCTCCGTGCAGATGCTGACAGGCAAGTGGTGAAAGATGGGCTGGCCCACATAAGTCATAAGGGCTGAGGTGGATTAAATGTACACGTGTCATCCTACCACATCAAAACCAGTATAAAACCACTCGGGGGGGGGGGGGGTTCATCTGTCCGGTATTGACAATTTAGGGGTGTTATATACTTGGTTTTGAAGTTCGGGGGTGTGTTTTAGACAAATGCAAGAGTTGAGCGGGGTTAGATGGACTTTTCCCTAGTTCTTATTATTTTCATTACAAACAGGTCGCTGAAGAGTTGTTGATTATGCATGAAGAATGCCTGCAAAGCAACTATTCATCATATGAGAAGCTAAGGAACTCTCAATGGAATGCTGCTTCCCAAAGTAGAAAGGTACCTACTGGTATTGAAATTTTAACAAATGATCAAGTGTTAATTTTATTCTTGCTATATGATCTATTATTTCATCTTTATTCACTTGCCTTTGACGGTCCACTTTTGAAAAGCATTTGACAATTTGATATATAACTCCTTGAACATGTGGTCTTTGTGATACGACCACACATTTTTTTAATTGTTATAATTGGAGATACTAGCTTCAGTGTTTTTATATTTAAGGAGGATTTAAAATTGAAGGGGTTGAATAGTGAACTTACATATGCTTGTAAAATAGGGGGAATATACACCATATGGACAGATGAGAGCTAATATTAAATTAGCAAATCTTACATACTCGATTGTATCTAGATGATTTACCAAAATGCATGTTTTCCATTGGCATTTCTTAAAGAATGCTTCAATATTATATTTTACTTCTATGCCCTTCCACCTTGTAGTAGCATAGACAATGAACCTTCATCTACAACATCTAGCAGCTGAAAGCATCTTCATTTTTCCAATATTAGCAATGGTTCCTTCCTGTACTCCTTGTAGAATAGTTCAAAAGCTCTTTATAACTATACTGAAAACACAACTCCCTGGTAAGTGTTTTCCTTCTCATGAGCAGGTGGTGGTTGATGGAGACAATGATAGCTCTGATGATGATGACAACGATGAGCCGTCAATGGTTGTTGATAATGGTGCAGGCAGCGCAGAGAAGATGGTGGTGGACGAGCCATAACCTTCCAAGCCGGTCCCTGACGCTGATGGGTGGATTGTTGTGCAACCTAGGCGTTGTCGGGGCAAGAAGTAAGCACAGCAACAAAACCTTGGCATAAGACTTGCTACTTGCAAAGACCGTTTGTCGGAAGGTTTTCGGCGTCAAGTTTGTTAGACTTGCGTTGCGCGTTTTTTTATTTGGTATGATGATTGTCATAGTAGTATATTCCTTGCCATGTGCTGCGAGATGGTAACAAAAGATACAACTTGTCTCCAGGTCTGAAAAAATAGTTTTCGATTGATTCAGAACTGAGCTATACTAATACATTCAATACAATTTCTTACCTATCCCCCCCCCCCACCCAACAAACACGTGCTCATTGTCCTCAGAGACCTTAGGTTATTGAGACTTGCTTGGAAATAAGCATGTATGTGAAAAAGCAACGCAATAGATAAATTCAGCATGACAAACAAGAAGACTCGGGGTATAGGCAGCATTGATGGTTTGTTGAGGAAGAGTAGAGAGGACTATGGCTATTAATCTCATCCTATCTGATATTAAACATTTATATGGGCTTCACCCCTAGACCTATTCGGCCAAAAAAGAGAGGGATGAAAATCATTGGAAAAATGCTCAAACTATTTCCGTTACTATTTTTTTCTCGGAAATGGAATTGGAATAGTAGAACCATAAACGATAATGATATCGCTACTGCTAGAGCATCAGAAAATATTAGAGATGGAATTATCGAAACAAAGCCTCCTACACAAGGACGTCATGTTTACATTATAATGGCTTTTGTTTGCAGAGAATCTATTTAAATTTATTATCATGCAGGGGGGATGCTGGTGCAGACGGTGGCTACCCACAGATGCAGCGCTCATGCAAGTTGAAGGTGATGATGATGATGGTCTATAGCAGGGGACGCCGCCAGTGCAGACATCGGCTACCCACAGATGTCAAAAAAGCAGAAGGAGCTATTTGAGCTGCAGCTGCAGATGGTGCAGTCATCGACAATTATATCTGTCCTTTAGCTGATGCAACTGTTGTGCGTGAAGTCTTGGGTACTCATCTCTTTGATTTTTGTTGTGACGTAGACTTAAGCTAGGAAGGCAAAAACATCAAGCTATATGGTGGCAGAGAAGAAGATGACGGAGCATCGCACTAAAAGTAGAGGTGATTCTAAATAAAAGTGGTTGGAAGACAAAAAGGAAGATTGGTTGGGATGGCGAGTTTCATCTCTTGAAGTGGGAAAGGAACCTGCACAATATGGTTGGGATGGTGAGTTCCATCTCTTGAATTTGTTCATCCAATTGATACCAATTGATATACATAGGTATGTTCTTTAGCTTTGCTGAAATTTGACAGATCCGTATCACATATACTTTATATTGCTATTTGTCTGTTTCATGGTCAGTTGGTGCTGCAGTAGTTATCCATGTCTTAAGTAAACTCCAAATGAATTTTCTAAAGTTACTTGAATAATTGTCTGGCTGTTTGTTACTGAGTATATAGCATGGTGTTCCTTCTCAACAGAGTCTGGGTTGTTGGTGCTGCAGTTGGTCACGAGCGGGCCACAGTGACTGCCATGCTTTCATGGCCACCTCTCTGATAAACTCACGCTCACCATCGTATGCCGGTCCATGGACAACGCAAAACTCTCTTATTCAGTAGGTGATGAACAATCATCGATAACAACAGGTAATTCAATAAAATTACCTTACAATTCCAATTCAATCCCCATATAGGTCTTCTTCGGAAAGGAGGAATTTTATGGGATTTGAACTAATTTTTGTAAAATCTTATGTTCCAAAGAAGCCCTTAAGATCGAAACAATAAGTCCGTCTTGTGCACTTAGACTAGAGCACATTGTGCTGTTAAAGAAATCTGGAGCCTTTGATCTAGATATGTAGCTGTTGAGCTCATATTTTCTTGATCGAACCTATTGAGCTCATATTTCACTCTAAATGCTTCAAGAGCTCATATTTGTGACATGGCTCTTCTGTTATTTCCTTCAATTAATCCTAGCAAGTACAGGAAATTAAAAAGATTGTTCATATTATTATTCATTGCACATTTATTGCATCAATTATTTCCTTTAATATTTATGTTGCTGCACACAAATCCTTTTCTTATATTATAGAAGAGGTTGAAGGGCCGTCATGAGGCCTACTGATTGTTGTGTTGAGTAATGCCTATTCTTTCACATACCGATTGTCGAAGACCACCCTGTCAGATCGCCTATAACTTGCCATTGATGACCACCCCGTCAGAAAGTTTGTCTTTGTCTTTTCTGTAGGAGGCTTGCATAGAGGAGAAAGGGAGGAATTTTGGAAAAGGGAAAAGCATGGGGAATTTTGGTTATTGTTTTGAAGATTTCTCTATTTTTAAGTACTGACCATCTAGAGGAAATTCAGGTCATTCATCACTTGCTATAAAGAACGTGATATAAAAAATAGTTTACCCCTAATGGCTCTCTCTTTATTCCATTGAACATTGTGTTATGACTGCCATAAAAATGCAATGGATGATTATTTCAGGGAATATATGGGAGAGAGACATAAGCCTGTGAATTTTCGGACAAGTTCACCCCGTCAGTTCCATTTGAATCAGTGGCTCAGGATGGCTGATGGTGGACCAAATAATACAGATGTTACATTTTGATTTTTTTTTTACATTAATCCTACGTGCGTAAAACTTGCTATTTCATTTGAATCCAATTGCTAATTCATGACAACGCAATGAACAAATGCAAACGCAATAAACAAATGCAAGGATGGTAGCAAGAGATAATTTGGTTATTAACCAGTCCGGTTATGTTTCAGAAAATAGTTCCACAAAACTTATTCCTTTGATGTTTTGTTAGCTTAATTAATGAGCCACTATGTTAAATAAACTTCCAATTACGTATGTATTGTTCGTGACGACAATGTTAACATGTGCGATCATACTAGAAGGGAACGTGCGGCGTAACACCGCGCAGCTGCGCATGGAAATATTGCTCAAGCAAAGACCTCATTAAATATCAATTAGCTATTATTGATTGCATGTTTCCCCTTCATTTCAATTAACCTAATTATAAAGGTAAGCTTAAAACGTTGTATATACATAATTAGAAGTTTGTTATTGGAGTGTCGCCAACATCAAATGAACAAACTTTATGCAACAATTTGCTCATGGAACCTTGCAAACGTTGCTGGACTTATCAATTTAAAGCTTTGTTAACATATGTGCTCTTTAATTAAATTGACCAAACTTCAAACCATAATATGATCATACTGGTAAATAACCAAAATATCACTCTTGCAACTATGCTTGCATTCGGTCATTACATAGTACAAAAATAAGTATGACCAAATTATGAAAGACAGTGCACTCTTATAAAAAAAAATGACCAAAAGAAAAGGAAAAAAAGGGGAAAATTGACATAACACAAAAATCCACAGGAACCCTTGTTGATGAGTCGATGACTTATAGCGGCCTCAAGGCTACATCATCACAATTGTAGCACTTCACTTAACAAAATCTGAATGCATCCCAGAGTATGAGCGGTCCCTGTACCCAAATATGACAGGGCATACTGTTCTATATTCTCTAACCTGAACAGTGACAGTGTATATAAACATTGTCCATGAAATCCATCCAAAGCCATCTGGTAAATATTAGTTCGACTGTACATATAATTTAACATCACACATCCACTTTGTTGAATGCCCTTCCCTGATTGGTCAGCCATCTAGTTTATTCTCTAGATCATATGCCAAAAATGTCAAGCATTATTTTGTAAGGCCATGGCCACTTGTTTCCAAAAGTTGTTCCTTCAATGGACCATAGTGTACCACTAAATGAAAATTTTAAATGTGAAATACCATAAAACATAGTGTTTAAATAGGAAATAACAACATGGTTCTAGGACAAGCATTTAAAATTTTAAGTTTCCGGTAGAAGCAGTTAAGCTGAGCATATGGAAAAATTCTGGTTTCTATACCTGCAAAAAACTGAATGTGCACATAGTGGCTAACTTACTGCTCCATTTTGCAAGTGATGAAATTCACAACAGCATCAAGAGTTTTTTCTCCTGGCAAGATACCTATACATAAATATCTGAAGACTATCAGTTGCTGCAATTAACATCTATTCCAAGAATGGACAATGCTAACTTCTATGGTTGATAGCCTTTCCAACATGTCTTTTACAGTGCATGTAAAGAGGAAACAATGCAACTACATACCTTGCCCAGAAAGGCATGAGAGGGTACTTTGGTGCAGCAGATAATTTAGCAGACTTAACCACTGACTTTATTTCAGTATATCTTGCAAAAGTTCAATTCCATTTTTTCATCAACTTGTCCACTGCAGAAGAAGTAGCAGCACAAATTATTACAAATCACAAAGTAACACTTAACTATTTTCTCTACGAATAATCAAAATTTCACATAACATGTAATGGATTAACTACTAAACAAATGATTGTGTTTAAATTAAAACACAAATTTTCTTTAGAAAACTAAACTTCTGAAAGAAGGAAAAAAACAGAGGTAATGATAAATTCCAATTTCCAAACAAAATATAAGAGGCATTACTTTAGATAAGGTCAGAACATGAATAAAAAGAACATAAACTGCACCATGTATCATCTCCTCTTCCTCCAGGATTCACTGAAAGTGGAGCTGACTCCTGATAAATTTCCATCCTGCAACTCAGCCTCTGGTAACTTTATTTGGGAGGCCTGCTAAGCAAGAAGCCATTAAATGAAACCAAGGTTGGGCTAAGTGTTGTGAAAATCTGCATGAAATGCCAACAGATAATGATATAACGTTTGATTTACCAGGAAACATAAGTAAGAAAACTTGGTTATTATTCAAGCGGATAACAACATTTGTTAAGCATAGGCATACACTAATGATGTCCTACCTTGAGGAAAACCCCAAATATAGCACAACCTTGTAGTTAACTATCAAATTTTCAGCAAATGCATAAAATATGTACTCCAAAATTTTTGGAATGTAAGCAACACAAAAGCTGTGAAAGAAAAGTACCATATGCTCCAATCCTTATATTTCCAAGGCCGCCAGCATGATGGTTCTCACCTTCTGGTGCCCCCATGTTCCTTCCCGGTTGGATTGAAGTGTGTTCCTACATTTTAGAACAATTTCCTCAATGCACACACCACAATCCATTTCTCCTGACAAACAAAAGGGGAAAGAAATGTATGTACTAGTTGGCATGCAATTAATAGTGGTGCCATCAAGCGCGTGCACATGGAAGCCATGGAGCACTGGCTTGAGTCCAGAGACACTTCCAGTTAAAACCGATAAATTATGCCCAAAGAAGACAGAAGAATAGAATACAAAATTTCACAGTTTGTTTGTGAATTACCACCCTCCTCTTGGGGAAAAAAGATGGTGCCATTGACACCCTCACTGCTATCAAGCACAGCAACAGCCTTCACCATTGTCTATTCTAAAATAGTTCAAAGCAGTCACTAATAAAAAATAAAGATTCCTAAGATCATACATGGACAGCTATTAGCTTTGACATTACCTTTAGATGTCACGAGGAATGTAAGTCCAGTGTTTCAACAAACCAAATGCAACATAAGGAGACCCAAGTGGAGATTAAATTGCTCTGATACTTGAGAAACTGGCATTGATAGGATTAATCAAGTAAGCAAAATAGAAGAACGTGTACAAACCTCTTGGTCGTCAGGCCGGCACACGTTCTCGTCGGGTTCCCTAGTGCGCTTGATCGTCCGTCTTCGGCACCTGCTTCTCCTGCGGCTGCGAAGACCCAAAATTAACAGAAAAACCAAAGAAGCGAAACTTTGAATTCAGCGAGAGATGCTTTCTGATGGAGAAGCAGAACCAAGGAGTGCTTGCCAAGCTCAACGGCCCGCTGCCGCGGCCTAGCTGCACTCTCGGGCGGAGCTGGCGAGCGAGAAGACGGCGCGGGGCCAGCCACCGACGTGAGGAGGAGGCAACGACGAAGAAACACGCCGGTAGAGATGCCGGCGGTGGCCACCCTCAGGTCCAGATCCAGGCCGCACCGCCCGACGTGGCCCTATATCCGCGATACCTAGGTGGCAGTGGAGGGACAGGAGAAGGTGCGGGTGGTGGCAGCTCAGACGAGGCTGGCGCTGATCTGGAGCCGAGGGCGAGCCGTAGGCGGCGGCCCGGACGGTGGCGGCCTCGAGCGTGATCAGCACCATACCATTTCCCCTCTTTCATCGAGATGACGGTGCTGCTCCGGTCGTTGGGGATGGCCTGAACCGTCCATCCTGGAGGGCTTCCTATCTCGGGTTTTTTTTTTTTTTGTCTTTAGGACATCGTCTCTTAAATAGCACTCTCTCAAATACCTTGATTGTTTATCATTGGATAGAGAAGATTTTTCGCTCATATACTATTTTTCAGCCTACGAGTCGCCACGTCACAGTTCTAACGTAGCACCATAGGCGAGAAGACGAGTTTACCCCCTTCCCATTCACCCAACCTTCCAAACACATAAGATCTAGGAGAAGCTCTATCCATGACGGCCATGGAGCTCCCCTCCAAGCTCCTCCCTTCGCCTCTCTCTCTATTCGTCCTCTCTAAGCTCCGGTGAGGATGAGTGGCGGCGGAGGAGGACGGAAAGGGAGGGGGAAGGTCTCGGCGGCACCGCTCGTCGCCGTACCAGACCACCACACCGCTCGGCGGAGGAGGGAAAGGGAAGGGGAGGTCTCGAGGTTGCCGGATCCACGGCCTTCCTTGGCCATGTCGTCCTCGCCCCGACGACCACTTGTCAAGCTACGGTTGTTCAGCGTCCTCCTTCAACGCCACAGCGACTAGCTAGAAGACAAAGAACCAGAGGTGGGGAGCGAAAGAGGGAGAAGCGCGAGACAGAGAGCTCGCCGGAGCCCAGGGCGCTCGCCGGCCAGGAGAGGAATGAAAGAGAGAGGGGGCTTGGAGTCACCGCCATCCGAGTGCCCGGGGGTAGGGGAGGCCAAGGACTCGGCGGCGGCGGCGGCGGCGGCGGCGGCGATTGGCGCGATGGTGTCCTTGCCCTGCGTGACGATGTCAGCAAGGCCGTCGAGCGCGTGCGCATGCGCCGGAGGTCCCGCGTGGCTAAGAGGAGGAGGGCAGTGGGCTTAGGGGGTTGAGCGGCGACAGCAACAGGAGACACAGGCAGAAGGCGACGCTGAGGGTGACACAGATAGGAGTGTTATGGCGGATGAGCAGAAGATAGGGGAAATTTAACTATTTGCTTTGGCAACTCTCCAAAGTCCAAATGCCACTATTAGATTTGTCTTTTATAAAATTACCAGAAGAGAGAGGTTCTTTCTTAACTATTTGTCACTTTTGCCTATGTGGCATGCTCCGTGTCTTGCTAGCTTGGAAAGTAGGTGGACCCCACATATCAGACCCTTGCCTTCCCCTTCATCACCCCTGCCGGTAGCCGGTGGAGCAACAGCTGGCGCGAACATCCGCAAAAATACACAGGAACACTTGCCCGGCGACGAGCATGTACACGGTGACGCTCGCCGTGGTGCCCTCCGCGAACGCCCACCTAGCGAGGTACACCGTGTCGCCATCCCCATCAAGCACTGCAGAGGAGAACCCGCCCAGATCCAACGAGCGCACGGTGATGGCAAGCGGCCTCGATTTGGTAGCTCTCCGATGCCGAGGAGCTCTAGAAAATGCCCTCATTTTGGCACTGCCCATGGCGACAAAGACGAAGAGTAGCGGAAAGCTAGTGACAGGAACGGGCCAGCAGTCGTGCCAGAAGCAACGTGAGAAGGTCCGGAGCAGGGAGCTAGCGAGCCCCAACTTCTCCCTCGACGCCAGCTTGCTCGCTGTCTTCTAGTCATTACTCTACCAGCGACCAGCGGGGGAGATGAAGGGGGAGGCAAGGGTCTGACACGTGGGGTCCACCTACTTTCCATACTGGCAAGACACGGTGGCACTCCATGTAGGCAAAAGTGACAAATAGTTAAAAAACAACATTTCTCTGATAGTAATTTTATAAGGGCAAATCTTGGCAATTAGATAGTTGCCAAATCTAATAGTGATAAATAGTACAAATCTAATAGTGAAATTTCCCAGGAGGTAGAGATTGGGATGGGACGTGTTTTTGTGACAATACCCTTAAACTTTTGAGGTTTACTGATCTGTCCCTTGGAACCGAATTTTCTCTTCTTTGTATTGTATTTTATGGAAGGACAAGGATTTATATATAAAAACCTAAAACGAGGCTTAAGTAGTGGAGGGACTGCTTCGCTATTCCAAAGAATACCTCGAGTCTCTATGCAAAAATATGGAGGAGAGTGCGTGTGTAAGCCACCAGACACGAGGCAACACTAGGGACACTAGTGTACAGTGCGGTGACGGTTAAACCGCACATGGCCGGTTTCTTGGCTGCTCGAGGAGCTTTCACACCTATATTTACACGTGTCGCACGCACGGGGAGCAAAAAAATTCCAAAAAGAAAAACTGTGGGTTTTCAGCTGTTAATAGCTCATGATTTGGTTTATAGGCATAAGAGCTCTCTAAATATTTGATTTATCGGATTGCATTTGAAAGAGTTTAGGATATTTAAAATTTATTGGTGTTATCCTTACAGCCTATACATCTGCTCAAATTTACAACATGTTCTATAAAATAATTCATATTGGTCAAACATATTGACAAGTCCAAATTACAAAGGACAAATTTCAATTTTTACGATGTAGATCAAGTAGAAAAATTGCTCTTGAACCTATATGCTTTATGAAGACATGATGGTTGGTCTAGATACGAGCTAGACAATGACCGATGAAACTTTGGATGATCAACTTGCAATATGAAGTTTGTTAAATTTTGGATAATTATATGCTTCTATTTAGGTTAATTTTGTCTACCATGATTAATACAGTTTATAAAATAATAAAAAATAGTTCTACTTGTAATATGAAGTTTGGTTAAAATTAGTTATAGATAATATGTTCTTTGTATTCCTAAACGCATTACAAATTAGATGGTTTTCAGAGTTATTATACTCTCAATAACTATCTTCATAGTTTATTATTATCTGAATATTAATTTTTCTTATTATATGCTTGAATATCAAATCATACACTGTGATTTGTATCACTAAAGTTAACACGGGTGTATTAGTCTCAAACGATCGGAGGCGTTGGAGCCGCCTTGCAGACACGCTAGCACTAGAATTTTTTTTATTTTTATATTTTTTTAATAAAATATTTATAAAATTACATTTTCATTTCAAATATTTACAAAAATATACCCCAACGCCCTCTGGGAGGGCGTTTTTTATGAAATCACCCTCCCAACGGGCGATTTGATGATGTGGCTAACGGCCGTAGGCCGGCCGGCCCACGGCCATCAGCCATTTTGCAGGCGGCCCCCTGGCCGCCAAAAAGCCGCCCTCCGCGGCCGGCAAATTTACAGGCGGCCCCCTTGCCGCCCTCTGGGAGGACGGTTTTTCGGCGGTCAGGGGGCCGTTTGTAAAATGGCCTGCCCCGTGACCGGCTTTTTGCAGGTGGCCCCCTTGCCGCCCTCTAGGAGGACAGTTTTTAGCTGGCCAAATATAAAACCCCCTCCCAGACTTTAAAAATGTCATAAAATTCATAGAAATCACAGAAAAAAAGGAAGAAAGAGCTGAGAGCGAGACTGAAGAAAGCAGCGAAGCTCTGTTGGTTTACTGATTCGTCTGCAGGTAAAATCTATTGTCTCTTTACAATTTCTATTTGTATGCAAGAATTGATGTAGTATTCTACTGGTTACGTGTATAGTACTATATGAAAATAGGTTGTCACTCGTAGATCTGTAGGTTTTTAGTTAATCTGTTAGATGACTTAATTTGTGTAGAGATAGTAGTTATAAAATCTCGATTACACGGTTTTAGATGTGAGGAGAATGTTGGTACTTAGTTTAACTGTATTTTTTCATCAATAGAGATGTCAAATAAGGTGATATTTCAGTTATTTCACGGGCAAGGAAATGTTAGGTATGGTCCAGAAGGTGTAGTTCTGTCGGAGTTTAGTTCAACGGCTAAGGGCATTGATAGGCCAGCTGAGAGAAGTTTCGGATCAATGTACAACTGGCTGATGTGAAGCTTTCAACTGGACCCCCAGATCAACGCAATAAACTTGTATGTTGTAGTTAGTCGTGCAGTTGAAGGTTATTTTTGGGAACTGATGCCAGTGGATTGCACTGCCACTTGGAGATGGTACGTGGAGAATGCATTCCAACGTGGTCGGCCACTAGGCATACTTGTGTCGGTGTATGAGAAGGATAACACCGCTGCTGCAATGCCTGTGCAAGATGACGAGGGTCCAAATACGACGGGAGGTGATGGCAAAGCAATGGAAGAAAATGAAGAAGGGAATGAAGGAGGGAATGAAGAAAATAGGCAGCCAACAGGTGCAGCAGATGAGGGCGAACTAATCGACACCATAGTTAAAGAAATGGATAGAGAAGATACTGAAAATGAGCATGCAGAGGATGATGATTCGTCTGATGAGGACAACATAATCCCTGCAGAATAGAGCAACTAGGACTTCTCTGGCCTTGCCATCTCCGAGGGGCATCATGTGCCATGGGAGTACAAGGAGAATGAGGTCATCTAGGGGGCTAAATATGTATATGTAGAGGATTTGAAGGAGGCAGTAAAACATTGGACGGTGTCACTTCAGAGGGAGTTCTCGGTCGTGAAGTCAAGCAAATCAGTGTATGAAGTGAAGTGCATGAAGGATGGGTGTCCATGGCGGGTGCACGCATTCAAGGGTATATGGAAGGATTATTGGCAAGTTTCAATCGTGACCGAGCATTCATGTTACTTATCAGGTATTGAAAAATATCATAGAAACATGACATATGCATTTGTTGCAACAGAGATATACTCCCACATTGTAAACAACCTGGGGTACGAACCAATGTTAATTGTTACACATATTGAAGAGAAATTCAAATACACAATTAGCTATGCTAAGTCTTGGAGGATAAAACAAAAGGTTGTAGAGATAAAGTTTGGTACATTTAAAGCATATTATGATAATTTGCCTCGTCTGTTAGCCTGTATTCTTCAGAGGAATATAGAGACCTGCTACGACCTAATAGCCTTTCCATCAATTGACCATGGTAACAAAAGTGTGTTGCAACAGGTATTCTTTTCATTAGGTGCTTGCATTCAGGCATTTGTGCATTGTCGTCCCATCCTCTGCATCGATGGGACATTTCTGACCGGAAAGTACAAGGGGCAGATATTAACAGCAATTGGAGTTGATGGGAACAACCAAGTTATACCGGTGGCTTTTGCTTTTGTTGAGAGTGAGAACACTGATAGCTGGTATTGGTTCCTAGAAAGGGTTAAGTCTGCAGTTGTACGGATGAGGCTAGACATATGCCTCATACATGACCGTCATGCCGGCTTGTTACGGGCATTTGAGAAATTGAGGGAAGGATGTGCTGAGAAGGGATACCCACCAAGGTGGTCTGATGTCCAAAGTAGATGGTACATGCGTCATATGGGTGCTAATTTCTACAGGCAATTTAAGAATAAGCACCTTATGGATCTTTTCAAGAGGCTATGCATCTAGAATCAAGAGAAGAAGTTCAATAAGCTTTGGAGGAGGTTGGATGAGCTGACCTCTAAATAAACAGATGAGCAGTCCAGGAGGGCTACCTTGTAGGGGATGCAGCTTCACAAGTCCTTAGACCTCTATATAGTGACGGACCTCGTATGAGAAAAAGGTTGGCATCCTCGGTTAGAAAATTTTCGGAGTGGATTGAGAATGAGCCAAAGGAGAAATGGGTATTGTTGTATGACAAGGATGGTTCTCGATTTGGCATAATCACCACAAATTTGGCAGAGGTTTATCACTGGGTGATGCGTGGTGTTTGAGGGCTCGCACTTGTTGGCGTAGTTAAATTTATCTTGCATGGCACGTGCAAGTATTTCAGAGATCGGTTCAAACAAGCCGGCCCCTCAATGGCAGACAATAATCTTTTCTTTGGCACACTATTGACTAAGTACTTGCAAGATAAAAGTAATAAGGCCCGAAGACATCGAGTTATACCTCAAGGTACACAAGAACACAGATTTGAAGTATTGTGTGTCGACAAGGGCATGGACGGAATCTACCGCAAAAGAGTTATGCAGGAGTGCGTGCTGAAGGAAGACGGGACCTGTAAGTGCTCCTACCGAAAGCCTACTCTGCTCCACAAACCATGTTCTCATGTTATTACCGCGAGCGGTGAGTGCGGGATAGAAGCACGTTATTTTGTCTCATCTTATTTCAGAAAAGAAGCAATCTACAATACCTGAAGTGGAGAGATATACGGCTTTGGTATTGCGGGGACATTTACTACGGAGCATTCTCAAGCTATCTATATTTCTGACCCAACAAAATTGAGGGATAAAGCAGGTCGCCGCAAGACAAGATGTATCCGTAATGACATGGATGAGTCAGAAGCTGGTGGAAGGTATAAACGTTGTTCAAAGTGTGACCAAACAGGTCATACATATAAGAAATGTCCAAAGGATGCAACCGGTCCAAGTGCGGCGGAAGCTGGACCGTTGGGTTCAGGCGCTGATGGCAGTCGTCCTACGGGTGAAGGCACAACTTCAAGACGACCCCGTCCTAAGCATTCTCGAACATTTGGTGGTGCTGCGGTGTAGTGTATGTCTATGCTTGATCTTTGTTATAGAACGATATGTACCGTACTGTTGTTTTTTATTGTCATGTAATAATGCTATAAACCTTAACAATAATTTGTAATGTGGTCGTTCAATTAACTTTGCAAACTTACTCTTACTTGTTGCTTTGACAATAAAATTTACACCAACTCTCCATTTGCATGCAGGTATGGCGTACCATACACTGGAGCTGCTCAACCGAGGCCTCGACCAGTCCCACCTCTCTTACTTATCAGCCGTCGAGGATGCACAGCTAGCCACCTTCCGTCCACGGCCTTCATGTCACCTCTTGCGGATAGACCACAGGTTCCGTGAGAGGTAAGAGCTGTGCTGTACCAACATTCATTCACATCGTTTGTACATATCTAAGTTCCCTCATATTGACTACAGTGTTATATTCTGTAGGTTGGGTGAGGCTGGACTTCTTCCGTTATGCAAGCTAGTTGAGCCCGCACTAGACGAGAAGGCCCCCGCCAGGCGATGGGATGTTGACAGGTCACTTATGGCAGCATTGGTGGATCGCTGGAGACCGGAGACACACACGTTCCACCTACTGTGTGGCGAGATGATTACCACACTCCAGGACGTGTCCTACCTGCTGGGACTTCCCCTCGTAGGGGACGTAGTCGGTCCGGTTGACAGGGCGCACGGTTGGGCGCAGGACATCACTGCTCGGTTCGAGCCCGTGCACCGTCGACCTGGACTTGGTAGGCTGGGTTCACTACCGCCTTACACCACGAGCGGCCCCTCGCAGGTGTTGTTGCTACAGTTCACCGTAAGTGACAGATTACTTCCAGGTGCAGTCATCCGATCTATAAAGCAATAGTGGTGCTAACTATAATCTTGCATTACAGCCTAATCAGCTAGACCCTGAAGCCAATGAATACTCGGTGAGTCGAAGTTTGGAGGCGTACCTGCTATGGCTGTTCAGCTGGGTGATGTTCACAAGCACGACGGGGCACGCGGTAGACAAGGGACTGATCCACTACCCTCGTGCGATCGCTGATAGTGAGGATGGCTGTGTACTGCAGTGGAGCTGGGGATCTGCTGTGCTAGCGGCGACGTACCGTGCTCTTTGTGACGTGTGCACAAAGACCAATCCAGGGATTCTCGCTGGTTGCCCTTTCCTTCTGCAGCTATGGGCGGCCGAGCGGTTCGCGATAGGCCACCCTCTGGTTCATCACTCTCCCTACGAGGACGGCCTTGGAGGCTTGTACGGGCAGTCGGCCGAGGACCGTCCGACTATGGGGACGATATGGTGTCGTCGTGAGGTACGTAACATGAAATTCTATGTTTACCACTTATGCGTAAACACTGACGTGTTTCCCTTTCCTATTTTGCAGCGTCGTTACGCCCATACGCAGGTTAGGAGGGCCTACTCCGACTTCATTATGGAGTTCGACCGCCTTCTGCCCAGCGACGTTGTCTGGGAGCTGTATAGTCCGTAGGCCATCGCGGCCCGTGCACCGCTTGGACTCTCAGCTCTTTGCACGCGCGACCAGGCGTACTGGATGACGACATTGCCATTGGTGTTCAACATCTTCATCAAGCCCCACTGTCTGCAGCGCGTGTTGCGACAGTTCGGCCTACGTCAGCACTTCCCTGTGCCCGTGGAGATCGTTATGCCGTGCGACGTGCTCCGGTTAGCACAGCTGTGTCGATGCTTTGCACCGGCAATAAAACTATAGGGCTACTCGGCGAAAGTGAATTCAGTGGATTGCAGAGAAACACAGAAGATTTATATTGGTTCAGGCCCTCGAGGTGAGGTAATACCCTACGTCTAGTTGAGGTGTTATTCCTCTGAGGTGTTTGATGATCGATGATCTTGTTGTCCTTGCCCTGAGGGCGCCCTGCCTCCCTTTATATACTAGGGGACAGGGGTACATGATAAGGATCCCAGCCGGATACGGCCAAGGGATTTTCTTCTTAGAGATAGAGTCCTATCCGACTAAGACTATGCTTTCTTATTATACAAGGCACAGCCTGCCGGGTGCTATCTTATCTCTAATTACATGGTTCGGCCCATCCTCTATCCGAGTGGCCCATGTACTAGTAATGAGGTACTCGGGGCCCATGGCCTCCACAGTAGCCCCTGAGACCTTCATAGTTGAGTCACAGATGATGCCGAGTGCTCGTCCTCCACGGTGAAGGTTGCTCGAGTGCAGTGCCCCCGAGTACTCTTTATCCGAGTAAGTCTTCTTCCGAGTCCTGCTTCATGTCAGCTGGCAGCGAGGCTATGAAGGGCTTCATGTAGATATATGAATAGTGTGCGCCGAATAGGTGCACCTATTAGGTGTAGCCCCCGACTTTGTGCTTAATTGTGAAGACAATTAAACATAAAGTCAAAGATCTTTAACCTGGAAGTCTTTCCCGAGTAAATTACTACTGGTATTTGAAACTCTTTGGTATCACATCAACCGGAATAAATTTTATAGTCTTGCCGAGTAGGAGACTACTCGTACGTAGGACTCTTCAACTTCATGTCAGTCGGAATATGTGTTTATAGTCTTGCCGAGTAGAATGCTACTCGTATATGGGACTCTTCAGCGTCATGTCGGTTAGAAAAAAAGGGGTTTATAGTCTTTTTCGAGTGGCGTCCCACTCAGAAGTTAGACTCCTCCGCAACATGTCAGCGGGAAAAAATATTTATAGTCTCTCCCGAGTAGTGCACTACTCAAAAGTTAGACTCCTCCACATCATGTCAGCGGGTAAAATGCTGCTCATGGCAACTGATGGCCGCGCATGTAGGCCGAGTACCACTTTATGAAAATAAATCCACGGTGTGGTTAGGCGTACCCGAGAAAGATACCTGCATCTCCAATTTTAATGAAGACCAGCTCGTGATCCTTGTAAGGATGTATCCTCGAGACCTGGTGGATAAAACAGATAACCAAACATATATGTTTCAGCAATAAGGCTCTCATGAAGCATATCTGTTTACCTCATCGGCTCCTGTCAGTAGTACCAGCACTATAATTTCAACTCAGCCTGCGGGCGGCCCACATGGAGCATGCTACTGTAGGAACTCATATCTTGGTGGCCCAGTGCTGACTGTGTAGGCCCAAGCCCATCTTAGTCGGCATCGGCTTTATAAAAGTAGGGAGAGAGAAAAAGATTTATTCATCTTCCCCAAATCAGCCAACCGCTTCGTCTTCCACCTTCGCGCCCAACTTTTTGCCTCCCGCCTGGCTAGGGTTAGTTACTGCCATTCCCCACCCGAACTCAGGCGATTCCAATCCTCTTCGTTTGATCCAAGCCCCCGATTTGCTTTTCCCCAAATCTCACCGCCTCTAGTCATGCCGAAAGCCTCGGATCTTGCGG
The DNA here is from genome assembly GCA_003991445.1 of Oryza meyeriana var. granulata. Classification (NCBI taxonomy): domain Eukaryota; kingdom Viridiplantae; phylum Streptophyta; class Magnoliopsida; order Poales; family Poaceae; genus Oryza; species Oryza meyeriana. The sequence goes on from RYFJ01002078.1 coordinate 91,340, forward strand.
GGGCACCGGGGAGTTCTTGGCCGATTTCGGATTGCGGCTCAGTGAAGCTGAGGCGGCTGGAGAGCGAACTGAAGTTGCCCAATCAGGAGGTGATTCGCTGGCGGTCGGCTTGGGATGAGTCGAGCCCAAATCCCCGACCTAGTGAAACGGTAGTTTTTGCCTCTTTTTTTGATCGAGGCTTTTGCCTTCCGTCTTCTGATTTCTTCCGCCGCATCCTTGACTTCTATAAGCTAGAGTTGGTGCATTTGAATCCCAACTCGATTCTTCAGATCTCTATCTTTGTCACTCTGTGCGAGTGCTATTTGGGTGTGGAGCCTCATTTCAATTTCTCTAGGCATTTGTTCCACATTAAACCTCAGCCCTCCAAGAATAGCATCAGCGTGATTGAGGGCTGGTCTTCAGTTGAGGAGTGATAGAAAAAAGTCATATCTTGATCTTTCCTTGAAATCCTCCTTGAAGGGCTGGCACAAGGAGTGGTTCTATTGCACGGATCTGGCTCCCTCCTTGCGGCCATTCACCGGCTCGCCGCCGGTAGTTTTGCCGAATTGGTCGGCGGACCCGACCTATGAAGAGATGGGTCAAGTGCACCAACTGCTGACAAAGCTGGATAATTTCAAGAAGGCTGGCCTGACTGGTCCCTGGGTGGCCAGGCGGTTCCTGACTCGGCGCTTCCAGCCCCTGAAGCTGAGGAGCGCGTTTGGCTGGGATTACCAGGGAAAACATGGCCTTGACCGGGTCAGCCGGGAATCGGCCGATGAGCGGAAGGTGACGGAGACCCTGTTCGGATACTTCTCCAGCGGGGTAATTGAGACCGAGGACAAGAAGAGACGCATTGCGTCTTACAGGCGCAGCTGGCCCTGGTCCAAGGTAACATCCGTCTTTCCTTCGTAGCGCATGCCCGTGGACTCGGATGTCTAAGTCCCCGGCAGTATATGATGTATCTTGTTGAATCTCTTGTAGTGGTGCGTGGAGTTTGATGAGAACTCCCGCCCGTTGTCGGCCGTCGTGTCGAAGAAGAGGCCGAGAAGTCACTCTGCTGCCCAACCCGACTCCAAGAGAGCGGGGAAGAAGCCGATATTATATCGGGGCGAGGGGGCCATGACGGCGCGCGCCGTGGCAGGAAGCCTAAAGATAAAGGACACCGTCGCCGCGACGCCCAAGCGGTCAAGTCCCAGGTTGAGACCTGCGGGTTTGAGCCCGACGTTGTCGAGCCCGGCCGTGGCGCCACCGAGGGGCCGGCTAGAGCAGACGCCGCCAGGGGCGGAGGCGCCCAAGCCGACCACACCGGAGTCGGGGCCGACTCGGGTTGATGCTCCGCCGCCGACTGTGACGCCGACCGGGCCGACTGCTGGAGCTAGCGCTCTGCCGGGGACCGGGTCACCCGACAAGAAGCTGAAGTTCTCCAAGAGGTGTGCTGCGCCGGGTCTTCTGAAGTCCTTGTGTGTTGAAGCAGTGTCGTGATGCATTGTTTCGTCGTGCAGGAAGTGGGCCGATATCGATCTCAAGGAGGTCGACCCGACTGCTCCCCTTGATGAGCCTGCCCTAGCCGAGCCGGCGGCCGTGGACACACCTGTTGAGCCGGTGGCCAGCCCGGTCATGGGGAACGAGGTGGTCCTGACTGCAGGGTCGCTGCCACCACTCGACCGAGAGGCGGCTGCTGAGGCTGAGGCCCCAGCCCCCGAAGCGTCGCTCGTCGCGGAGGCCGCGGCCGGAGCCCCTGAGCCGGTCCTCGAGGTCGCGGGGGACGGCGGCGCAGAGGCTAGGACCCCATCGCCGTTGTGGTCGTCGTCGTCGCCGCTGCCGGAGATCCCGCATCTGCCCCGGATCGAAGCTCCTCCACGCGTGATGCCCCGGACATTCACATGGACGGCTCCTGATGGGACAGCGAAGAGCTTCAGGCTTGATGAAGTCGTTGCGAGGAGAGAGCACGAAAGCTTGCTTCGCGCCGCCATCAGTGGGTCCAAGGGAGTCGCGGTATGATTCTTGTGGTAGAGCCTTGGCAATCTTCTTGTTTTGATGTCTGACTCCGTCCTTGGTTTGTCTCTTATCCTGAGCAGAAGCTTGTCGACCGCAATGAGGCGATGATGGAAATCTTGGTTGAGGTGGCTCCCCACCTCGCAGAACTAGAGCAGCTCCGGGCATTGAAGGCCGAGATGGAGGAGGGTCATGCGGGGAGGGAGGCCTGGCTGAAGAGTGGCGCCGATCAGCTCAGGGCGGAGACATGGGCCCTTGCCGGAAACATCAGGGGTAAGATCCCCGAATATATCTTCCCGACTGAACTGTTGATGCATTCATCCAGCTGCGTTGTTCCCAATTGCCCAGTTATGTCATGACTGCATGGTTGAGCTCTTGGCTAATCTGTGGTGCAGCCCTCGAAGCGGAGTTGAGGACCCGAACAGAGAGGGAATCACAGCTGAAAGAAGCCGAAGAAGCCAGGGCCGAGCTTGAGAAGGTCAAGGCCGACCTAACAAAGGCCAACACCAAGCTTGACCGGGAGAAGGCCGAGTTGGAGGAGACCGTCGCCAAGCTCGGTAAGGAAAAAGCTGAACTGGAGAAGACCGTGGCCGGGTGGGAGGCCGACTACGAAAGTAAGTCCTCAACCCGACAGTGATCTTAGCCAATCCATTAGTCATTCTGTCTGTATCCGAATCTGACAAGTTTACTTGCCGGCAGACCTAGGCAGACATGAGAGCCAATGTCCGGGCCTAGTATCGGTTCTACACAGAGGAGATAAGAGTGATCAGGGAGTCACGGGAGGCCCTCGTCGGGTCCGTGAAAGGGCTCCTTGACCTCATAGATCCCCGCCCTGTGGGGACCAGTTGCAGCAGAATCCCCCAGATAGAGGCGCGTCTCGAGGATGCACCGAGTGCCTTGAAAAAGTACTCGGATGAGCATGTTGTCGCCGGCGTGGCCCAGACCCTGGCGATGACCAAGTCCATCTACCCAAGGGCAGATATTGAAGCCATCAGGGAGGGGTTTGCCGAAGAGACGATGCCCGAGGAGGCGCTGGAGCTGATTGCCCGGGCGAAGCTGACTGCTGAAATAATTACCCGAGACCTGGGTCTGTAAGGGTAGCATGTTATGTAGTCGGTATATATAAAATTTTGTAAACGAGCATGTGTAAGTATGTGCGCAGTGCCGCCAAGCTCATTACTCAGTCGTCATTAGCTTTACTCGACCGTGTAGTATGCACCGAGTTAGTCTGTCAGAACTTAATAAAAACGTTCAAAGTAGGAAGCTGTACTCGGGCAAACGTGACAGTCGTAGTAAGTCTTCATAACCGAAGTAAGATAAGCTCGTATGTTATTGACAGAACACATGTATACATGCAGCCCTCGACTCACTACTCGGTTGATACAAGCAGCGTAGTGAGTTAGAAGAACTGTACACATGAAAATTATAGAACTCAGGTATAGAAAGGACGTAGCTGTTCTATGTTCCATGAGTTGTTGATGAGAACGCCGTCTTCAGTCTTCAGTCGGTAGGCGCCTGGCCGCGTGACCTCGGCTATAATGAATGGCTCTTCCCTGATTGGGGATAATTTATGCCTGTCTTTGGTGGTTTGTATTTTCCTCAGTACGAGATCCCCGACCAAAAAGGCGCGGCCACGGACATTGCGATTGCGGTAGCGACGTAGGCCTTGAAGATACCTTGCCGACTGGATTGTTGCGGTGTCTCTTGGTTCTTCCAGCTGATCTACCTCGACCAGTCGGGTATTGTTGGAGTCGTCCTCTGAGTAAACCCGGACTCGCGGAGAGCCGAACTGTAACTCTGTGGGTAGCATAGCCTTGGCACCGTAGACCAGAAAGAAAGGGGATTACCCTGTTGCCCGACTAACCGTGGTTCTGAGAGACCAGAGAACGGATGGGAGTTCTTGTACCCGCCGGCCCGCATATGGTTGTAGTCGGTCGAATATCCTGGCCTTGATGCCTTGTAAGACCATACCGTTGGCTCGTTCGACCTGCCCGTTGCTCTGTGGGTGTGCCACAGATGCGTAGCAGATCTTGATGCCGAAATCATTGCAGAAGTCTTGGAATACGCCGGCCGCGAACTGAGTACCGTTGTCGGTGATGATGCGGTTAGGGACCCCGAACCGGTATAGTATACTCATGATGAAGTCCTTTGCTCGTGCCGCTATAATTGTTGCAACAGGTTTAGCCTCAATCCACTTGGTGAATTTATCCACCGCGACGAATAAATGTGTGAACCCTCTTGGCGCTTTCTTGAAAGGCCCGACCATGTCGAGCCCCCATACTGCAAATGGCCAGGAGATGGGGATAGTTTGGAGTTCCTGGGCTGGGAGATTTGTTTGTCTTGCGTAGAACTGGCAACCCTCGCACTTGCGAACGATGCCTTTGGCGTCTGTTACTGCTGTGGGCCAGAAAAATCCCTACCGGTAAGCCTTTCCGACTAACGTCCTAGATGCGGCGTGGTTGCCACATATGCCCGAGTGAATTGAACGCAGAATCTGCTTGCCCTCCTCGGTGGTGACGCAGCGCATGAGGACACCGGATGCACTTCTTCGGTACAGGTCTTCTCTGACTAGTAGGAAGCTTTTGCTTCGACACTTTATCTGCTCGGCTTGACTGCGATCTTCTGGGAGTTGGTTGTCCAGGAGAAATTTGACAACAGGAGTCCTCCAGTCTTGACATATGTGTAGCACCTCATCTGTGGCCGGGGTAGGCTCGCCTCCCGACTGCTCCGGTGCCGGTTTCTTCTTGACCGATGGCTCCATAAGTTGCTCGACAAAGATTCCAGTTGGAACTGGTTCTCGCTTGGATCCCATGTTTGCTAGCTCGTTTGCCGCGTCGTTGTATTGACACAGGGCATGTGTGATTTCCAGCCGTCGAACTTGTTTTCCAGCTTGCGGACCTCCTGACAGTATGCCGCCATGGTATCGTCGAGACAGGTCCAGTCTTTCATGACTTGGTTTACCACGAGTTGAGAGTCGCCGCGCACAACCAGTCGACGTATGCCGAGTGATATAGCAATGCGGAGCCCGTGAACAAGGGCCTCGTATTCGGCGACGTTGTGGGAAGCCGGGAAGTGGATTTGTAGAACGTACTTCAGTTTTTCGCCGGTAGGGGAGGTCAATATGACTCCAGCCCCGGCACCGCCGATCCGTAGAGAACCGTCGAAGTACATTGTCCAGTACTCTAGCTTTGCTGTTGGTATTGGCAATTGAACTTCTGTCCACTCAGCCACGAAGTCGGCTAGAGCTTGAGATTTAATTGCTGTCCGTGGCTGAAAGGTGATGTCGAACGCCATCAACTCGAGTGCCCATTTAGCGATTCGGCCGGTGGCCTCGCGATTATGAAGGACATCCCTGAGTGGAAATGCTGTGACCACCGTGACTTGGTGTGCTTGGAAATAATGCACCAGCTTTCGGACTGTGATGAGTAGGCCGTACAGCAGCTTCTGGACCGGCGGATATCTCGTCTTGGAGTCGGCAAGGACCTCGCTGACGAAGTAGACTGGCTGTTGTATTTTTTGAATATGACCCTGTTTAGATCGCTCAACCACCAGCACCGTGCTGACTACCTGTGTTGTTGCCGCCAGATATAGCATTAACGGTTCCTGGGGCAGAGGTGACGCCAACACGGGGGGTGATGTGAGGAACTGTTTGAAGTCTTCGAAGGCTTGTTGGGCTTCCGGAGTCCATTGGAAATTGTCGGCCTTTTTGAGTAGCTTGAAGAAGGGCATGCCCCGTTCGTCCAGTCGGGAGATAAACTGGCTGAGTGCCGCCATGCAGCCTGTCAGCTTCTGGACGTCTTTGAGGTTGGTCGGGGGTGCCATTTTCCTGATGGCGTTGACTTTCTCCGGGTTAGCCTCGATGCCGCGATGCGAGACGAGAGTAACTTTCCGGATGGCACACCGAAGGCGCATTTTTCCGGGTTCAACTTCATCTTGAATCTTTGAAGGTTTTGAAAGGTTTCTTCCAAGTCAGTGATGAGGTCTTCTTTGGACTTGGTCTTGATCACCACGTCGTCGACGTAGGCTTCCACGTTGCGCCCGATCTGAGTGTGCAGACATCGCTAAATAGCTCGTTGATAGGTTGCACCCGCGTTCTTCAGACCGAACGGCATTGTGATATAGCAATACGCTCCAAACGGCGTGATGAAAGATGTCTTCAAGCAGTCTTCCTCCCTCAGGCTGATTTGATGGTATCCCGAGTAGCAGTCAAGAAAGCTGAGTAGGTCGCACCCTGCCGTGGAATCAACCACCTGATCTATCCGGGGAAGACCAAATGGGTCCTTGGGGCATGCTTTGTTGATGTCGGTGTAGTCGACGCACATGCGCCATTTACCGTTTTTCTTCCGGACTAGAACTGGGTTTGCCAGCCAGTCCGGGTGGTAGACCTCCTTGATGAACCCGGCTACGAGGAGCTTGGTAATTTCCTCCCGAATAGCATCTTTGCGGTCTTGAGCGAAGCGCCGCAGCCGTTGCTTGACTGGCTTGGCATCTGTCTTCACGTTTATGGTGTGTTGGATCACCTCCCTTGGTACGCCTGGCATGTCGGACGGTTTCCACGCGAAGATATCCTTGTTGGCTTGGAGGAAGGTGACGAGCGCGTCTTCCTATTTGGGGTTAAGTTCGGTCCCGACTAGAGCAGTCTTGGAGGGGTCGGAAGGGTCCAGGGGATCTTCTTCGTGTCAGAGTCCGCTGAAATTCCCGACTTCGCTGCTTTTTTCGCCGGAACTTGATCTTGCTTGACTTCTGTTGTGACGGCTTGCCGAATGCTATCGCGCCCGACTACCGCCTCTTGTGATTGAGCCAGTTCGCAGCTCTCCTTATCGCAGGTGAAGGCTTTCTTGATGTTGCTGCGGAGGGAGAGGACTCCCGCTGGCCTAGGCATCTTTAGCACCATGTATGTATAGTGCGGTATCGCCATAAATTTGGCGAGTGCCGGTAGTCCGAGTATCGCGTGGTACGCGGTCTCGAAGTCGGCGACCTCGAAGCAGACGTTTTCTGTGCGGAAATTATCCCTCGTGCCGAAGGTTACCGGTAAGGTTATCTGCCTGAGTGGAGTTGATGACAGGCCGGGAATTATCCCGTGGAAGGGCGCAGTGCTCGGCCGTAGTTCTGAACGAGGAATCTTCATCTCGTCCAATGTCTTGGCAAACAGAATATTGAGCGCGCTACCTCCGTCGATGAGGGTTTTCTTCAGCCTGATGTTTTTGACGACCGGGTCCAGGACGAGTGGATAGCGTCCCGGGTGGGAAACCCGATCTGGGTGATTTGCGTGATTAAAGGTGATGGCCATCTCTGACCAGCGCAGGTATTGGGGGGTGTCCGTCGTGGAGACCGTGTTGATGTCGCATGCTGAAAGCTTCTGTTTGCGTTTGGACTCGTACGCGAGTGGCCCCCCGAAGATATGGTTGAGCTCGGCTTGAGGGTCTTGGAAATCATCAGTCGGACCCGAGTCTGGCTTGTCTTTGTCCTTGTCGGCGCCAGACGATGAAGCCTGCTCGGGGGCAAACTTCTTGAGCATGTAGCAGTCTTTGGCCGCGTGCTTGCCCTTGGGGTGAAAGGGGCATGGCCCGCTCATGACTTTCTGGTAGTCGTTGTTCCGCTGGGGCCGCGACCGACTGCGCTCCATGTTGGCCACCTCATTTTCCGACTTCCGCTTGCGGCTACCAGACTTATTGTGAGACGGCTTGTTGTCGGCTTTCGCCTTCTGGACCTTCTGTCGGGGCTCCTTCTTCTCGTCGAGGGCCTTAGCGACCGCCTCGGCCGAGTCGGCGTATTTGTTGGCCATGTCGAAGAGCGCCCGAACCGTGGATGGTGGCTTCTGAGTGAATTTTACGATAAGGGGAGCGTCTTTTACCCCCTTGCGAAAGGCGGCAATGACGGCCTCGTCTTTGACAGTTGGAATTTGGTTGTGCTTCTCGGTAAACCTTTTGATGAATTCGCGCAAAGACTCATTTTTCTTCTGGTGCAGTTGATAAAGATCATGCTCCAAAGCGGGTCTGTCTAGGTCCCCTGGAAATTAGCGATGAACCGCTCCCTGAGTTGTCCCTAGGAATCGATCGACCGCCTTGGGAGGCCTGTCAGCCATGTCCTCGCCGAGTCGGCAAGCGTGACTGGGAGGTAGTTAGCCATGACTCTGCTGTCACCCCCAGCAGCTCGGATTGCTAGGGTGTAAACGGTGAGCCAGGACTCGGGGTTTGTCTTGCCGTCGTACTTTTCAATCCCGGTGGGCTTAAAGCCAGTCGGCCAAAAGACGTCCTGTAGCTCCCGAGTGAAGGCTGGGATGCCTTCGTCTTCGTGAGGGCTCCGACTCCGATCTTGGCGGTGCAACCGCTCGTGGTGGAGACCGAAGTGCTCGTTTTCGTCCTCCAATCGGCGGCGTTCATCTTCTTCGTGTTCTTCACGTCGAGAGTTTAAGGTGTGGCGAAGATCGCGGTGCAGTCGCACTCGGAGGTCTTGATTGGGTCGGCGATCATACTGGCAACGCTGCCGGTTGTTATTGTTGGTGTTGCCGAGCGTGGTTTGTCGGGACTCTTCGCGTTGCCGACTGGAGCCGGCCACCCAGCGTCGTGTTGATGCAGATGAGTCTGCCGCTGGAGAACCCGACCGGTTGGTCGGTATAACTGTGTCGCCCGACTGCTGTTGCTGCTGACAGGCGGCAGCTGTGATCATCGCCTTGATCTTAGCGATAGTCGGGGTGGCCTAGTGATCGGGCCCGAGCTGGAGTGTGTCCAGCAGAGTTGCTGCGGCCACAACGTTCTGTTGTGGGGTGACAAAGATGTCGTGGTCGCCAATTTTGGTTTGGAGGATCTGTTGCTGGGCGACTCGCCCAGCTTGGCGTAGCTCGTCATTGCGGGCCTCGCGGTTGGCCTCCTCTTGTCGTAGTCGGCGCACCTCCTCTTGTTGCTCCTCTTGTAGTCGGCGTACCTCGGAAGGTGGCGTTGAAGCCATGAAGATCTCACGAGAGAGGAGGAAGCTTGCCGAATTAGAGTCCGAACTGGCGCTCGAACCGCTATCCGACTTAGTGTCGGACTCCGAATAGTTTATCGGAGTGAGAATGACTCCGACCTCTCTAGATCCAATCTGAAACGGCGCTTGGCCGTGTCCAAACTGAATTGCTGGAGATCGGGTCTGCTGTGCGGGATTTAGATGCGCAGCGTCGCCGGAGCTGTGAGGGAGATTGACGACCTCTCCCCTTCTCGGCCCAACCCAGGCTGGCTCAAGGCCTAGCGCAAGTCGGACGCCGAAGGAGAGGGTTGTCCCGATGCTCGGCGATGTGAAGGACTGCCGCAGTAAGTCGGGGAAGGAGATCGCGACGTCCTGTGAGCCGACTGGCGCAATGTCGGCTAGTTCCTCGGCTGGCAAGATTGGATCTGCCTCAGCCAAGGTGAGATTGCCGAGTTGGTCGACAATGAAGTCTAAGCTCCCGAAGGTAATTGCATCTCCGGGGCAGAACTTGTTGCTGTTGACTTTGTTGATTGAATCCATCAAATCTTCTGATGAGGAATTCGTCGGAGCCCCTACCTGGCGCCAACTGTCGATGCTTTGCACCGGCAATAAAACTATAGGGCTACTCAGCGAAAGTGAATTCGGTGGATTGTAGAGGAACACAGAAGATTTATACTGGTTCAGACCCTCGAGGTGAGGTAATACCCTACGTCCAGTTGAGGTGTTATTCCTCTGAGGTGTTTGATCATCGATGATCTTGTTGTCCTTGCCCTGAGGGGCGCCCTGCCTCTCTTTATATACTAGGGGACAGGGGTACATGATAAGGATCCCAGCCGGATATGGCCAAGGGATTTCCTTCTTAGAGATAGAGTCCTATCCGACTAAGACTATGCTTTCTTATTACACAAGGCACAGCCTGCCGGGTGCTATCTTATCTCTAATTACATGGTTCGGCCCATCCTCTATCCGAGTGGCCCATGTACTAGTAATGAGGTACCCGGGGCCCATGACCTCCACAAGCTGCGATCTTTGTTGAGTACTATAACTCTTTAATATAGTCTAATGCATTCTTTGCAAATAGGTATAATCGTAGGGGACAGGCAGGCGGCGCTCAGTGGTATCCCCGTCTGCAGAAGTACGTGGAGGACTGGTTGTTGGTGACGGAGGAGGTCATCGACGACATACATCCACACACTGAGGACAACTACCTAGCATATCTTGGGTGGTACTAGCCCCACACGCGCACACGTGTGACATTCACCCCAGATGATCCACAGCCACACGTCGCCACTACGACGGACACGTATCCTAGACACCGTGACCAGGACTACTTCTGCGCGGTAAGTCACATTATCTTTGCACTTTTCTATTCTCTTTTTAGGTGTCCACGGCTCTAACACATATTCACGTCACATTTGAAATAGGCCGACGCAGCGCGACAGGTTCAGGCTAATGTGAACGCAGCATTTTGACGGTTGGACAGTGGGATCGTGCTGACTGCGGACGAGCAAAGGACGACTTTCAGGAGGATTCGTCATGCGATGCACACAGTGATTCATGCGCTCACTTGTCGTGCGTTCGACGCGGTACCTCCTGTAACTATACATCAGCAACAGCCATGGCCAGCAGGAGCAGGAGTGCGCCCGCAGGGTTCCAGTCAGCCAGCTGGCCCCCCTAGAGGTAAATTCCACTAACCATCGGTTCATAAAATGTTTCCTTCTACAACATGCACTATTTTACATCAATATGTTGCCGTGCAGCTTTCGCTACACCGTACCTACATCCCTCTGGAGCTGGCACGTCGACACAGGGAGCGTACCAAACACAACCACACGTGCAGCAGGGCATGAGCAGTGCCCCCTGGGCCACCACAGGAGGTCCTTCAGGTTATATCAAACTTTACTTTTGCCTTGCAAAATTTCGGTTTGCAATTATCAATAATTTTGTGCACAGGGTTCCACTCTATAGTGCCGAGGATGTTTGCTAGCGCTGGCTCCTCCGCGCAGGGCGCACGCAGCAGCGGTTGGGCACAGGATCCTTTCGAGGGGGATGACTTGGAGGACGAGGACGATGAGATCTAGGAGGTACTAGGTTCCTCGCAGCTCGAAGGAGCTCCGCCACCACAGACACAGGACCCACCAGCTACCACACCCGTGCAGGTGACCCGCGCTAGCCGTGCCGTACCACCAGACCGGCTGACGTACTCCCAGGGCCAGGTGTGAGCACAGGCTAGGAAGACGAAGAGGGCTAGTGGTTACGGTCAGGGCCCGTAGTACGTTGTACCAGTAGTAGTTCACCTGTTGTACATCGTGTTTAATTAATTCTACATTTACTGAAGAAACCCCTTTACTTCGTTTACGCTCGTCGATCAAACGATGTACTCCTCACGATCTACGTTTGTGACGAAACTGATCAAAAACACGAATTTTCGAGTTTCAACTTCATGACAAAAGTAGATTCCGAGCGATGACAACCGAGCACACGTTAATTGCTTATGAACGTAATGAAATTATCCATCCAAGGAGTACAAACGGCACATGAAACGTTTCTAGTTATCGTTATTACATGCCTTAGGGTATTTCAAATAGATATCCGACTAGATATGTAACTACTGTGTGCAGCGTGGGTACTTTCTCTTTCTCGCCGCCTTTGGCCCAGCTTCCTTTGCACGCAGTGCCCTCTCCTGCTTCCTCTCCCTCTCTGCCTCACGGGCTTCCTTCTCCTGCCGCTCCTTCTCCTCCTTCCTCTTTTGCTCAGCCACCTACTTTTCTTCCGCCGTCCAAAGACGTTCGAGGTGGTCCCTGTGCCATTCCTGTGACATGCGAAGATACTGTGCATCCTGCGGACGGATCTCCGTATCTATCCACTGCACAAAGTCGCACAGAGGCGGTTCCTTCGGTGCCTTGACATATTTAGCTCAAAAGTTCAAATATTTCATACTACAAGATAATTCGTATTACCTCCACTGGCTTCTTCGCCTTCCCCTTCTTTCCTTGTGGCTTCGGCTTCTCCGGGGAGTACGCATAATTCGCACACATCCAATACCTTTGCCGGAATGTGTAATCCTTCTTACTTATTTCAACTTTGCATTCATCTCCGCACCAACACATCGACGGAGGCACGTCAATCGGAGGTCGCTGATGACTGGACATACCGAACGCATCCATAGCAACCTACATTATAAACAAATAAATGCAAATTATAACTCGCTAGGCCAAAAATAATTTATACAACTACATACCTAGGGTATACTACACATGACTAAAAAAAATAAAATATCATCGTCCTCATTTCCATCTCCCTAACGTTTCTTGAACTAGTACTACTCATTTAGTAAAAAAAACCTAACTTCTCTCATGTGACCTATCAATGTCCTTAGCCGTTATGTTCAACTACAATAGATCTATATTCTGTGGACCAAATCTAACATTTATTTACCTATCAGATAAGTAGTACAATACTACACATACTACATCATTTGATCAATAGAAATGGAAATTACAAAGAGCCATAAAATATTACCTGTAGACGAGTACGTAAACCAGCAAGGCTTCGCTGCTTTCGTTCGCCTTCGTTCTCAGTTCTCTCTTCTTTTTTCTATTATTTTCATGAATTTTATGAACTTTTTTGAGGCTGGGAGGGGGTTTTATAGGGAGGCAGTAAAAAATCGCCCTCCCAGAGGGCGATTTTTTAATAAAATGGGCCATTTTACAGGTGGCCCCCTGGCCGCCGAAAAACCGTCCTCCCAGAGGGCGGCAAGGGGGCCGCCTGTAAATTTGCCGGCTGTTGACACCAAAAATCATCGGCAGCGCTAGGAACAAGCCGATGATATGGTTAATGCACTAGACACGCGAAGGCCTGGGAGATTTGCTTAACTCCAGTGCAGGTCCTAAATTTGAGGTTCGTAAGCGTGCCAGTCAATTTGACCTTGCAATTGACAAGGAGATAGAAAATATTAGATCAATGAGCCAATCGGCTGAAAGCCGAATTGGACTCGTCTCATCGGCCGATTGCCGTTATGGACTAGAGCACTTATACATCGACTGGAAGCCGATGATGCCATAGATGGACAAAATAAATAAACCATGTGGCTAGGGAACCAATAGCAATATAAATAAATAAACTAGCCGATTACTGATATAACATGTATCGGCTGGAAAGCTGATAACGGTGTAGCGTGCCAAAAACGTGTTGAACAATGCAATCGGCTTTAACTAATAAAGGATAACCTATCGGCTAGGCACACCGATAGAACATTGCATGGACACCCATCGGCTTAACAAGGATAAATCTATCATTATCAATCTAGTAGTTCAAACTTAATTGATGTAGCACAGATTAATAACAATAAAAGAACCTCGATGAGCCGATAGATCTGATGCAATCGTGATGTAAAATAGGATACCTTATCGGCTATACATCCCGATAAGACGCTTGCATAAAATCTATCAACCTAGCAGGAATAATTTATCGCTAGCAGTTTAGTAAGTCGGACCGAACCGAAATAGCACAAACTGATGATAAATTACACCCAGTAAGCCGATAAATCTATGCACGCGTGATGTGATATATCTATTCAGACTATGAGATCAAACCTAACTGATGCAGCCGTAGACAGAACAGATATATCGTGGTAAGCCGACTACCGTGAACCGACTAGAATATCGGACCTAACCGAGGAAGTCCTATCCAATACGGTAGCCGGGGTAACGAGACTTACCCTCTCGCAGGAGGTCGAACTTAATCGATGTAGCCCGGCTCGAGAAGTAAGAACCCGTTGAAAGAGGGTGGCGATGCGCTGAAGTTGTATTGATCTTTTTGATGATTTACATGGTCCCCAGGCATACGTATTTATACCCCGAGTTGATACAGTCCTGATCGGATACGAAGCAGGAGTTTCCTAGCTATAAAAGGAAAATTAACAAGCCCTGATCGGACACGAGATCAGGTTTCCTAAAAATTATTATCTCTGCCTAATTTACAGATAAGATTTTAACAGCCTTCCCATGGTCTTTACGATCCTTTCCCAAACTCGGCTTCCTCTAGATTAATCCCCGCTAATTGACTGTGATTTCTCCTTTAACCGAATCTAATAAAGAACCGTACCAAATTTTGGAGTTAACACATGCCCCCCAATTTCGGAGTTTGTTATCGAACTTCGAAATTCTTCTGTTTGGGCTTCAGATTCCTTTCACACCGAGGCGGCCCAAGGCAGCCCACTTTCCTTAAATGTTTAAAACAGTGCCAACGGCCTCGATTCCCGCCCGGTCATCATACCTCTATAAACCGCTTCGCCTTCCTAGCCTCCTTTCTTTACGCTTTCACATCACCAGAGCCCTCTCGCTTCTTCTGAGACCTCGACGAACTCCGGCGATCTAGGCGAGCCGCTGTAATCTTCTTCCTCAACCATCGGTCTTCGCTCATCTTCTTCCTCCGCAATGGCTTCAGCAATCTCTGTCCCAGAGGTAACCTCCTTATCTGATCGCCTTCTCTGCCTTGTAATCTTAGATTGAATCTACCACAATCTTCATCCATTCTTCTTCATAATCTCTGTAGAACCTTGAAAACCAGATTTTGATTCCGGCCGCCGATTATCCAAATTTCTTCTATCATGGCCCTATGGGTAGCGAAGACCCTGTAGACTTCATCAACGCCGAAACCCAACGCCTCCCTTTCAAAAACTCTGCTATGCTAGCTAGCGACTGGACCAATAGTTTCAGGTCATGGCCTAGCAAGCTTCCCAGATGGAGGAACTGGTATATCAAAGTATCGGCTGCAAAGAAAACTCTCTGGGACAAATCAGATATCGCCCACCGCATCAACCTTTCCTTGGCCGAAATAGATAGGAACGAACCTCTGCTTGCATCAGCTTCATATTTTTGGTCAGACGCCCTCAATGCTTACCTATTTGGACATGGTCCGATGACCCCAACTTTGATGGATGTAACCATGCTCACCTACCTCAACACCACAAGTTACATCAACCCCCTCAAGCTCCAATTCAAGCCTACTCATCGGCTTCAGATGAAGAATATCAGCGGTTGGTCCAAGTATATATCAATCCACAACAAAGGAACTGGGCCAGTCGATGATTGGGAACATGTTGCTTTCTTGAACTTGTGGTTAGAACGATTCATTTTTGGTGGTGCAACCCTCAGCCCAACAACCAACATGCAGTGCCTGGCAGAATGCTTGGCCGATCGGAAACAAGTCCCCTTGGGGCAATACCTTCTTGGCGCCACTTATCAATTGCTGCATTAGGTGGCAGTCAAGCTATCGGCTGACCAGCCAGTTGGCCATATTGGGGGTCCTTGGTGGTTTGTGCAATTATGGCTCAACGTTTATACATCCAAGGCAATCTCCGGGACTTCCTTTCTCAATTTAAACTTCCCAGCCGATCATACAAAGGAACAGGCATCCATCTATCGCCGATGTATCTCTGTGGGCGAAGCTGCATCAGCCATTCCTGGCGGCAAAATAACCTCCGTCAGACTTAGCCAATGGTTCAAAGGTTTTTATTATGGCTTCACCAGGGATGCCACACTTTGGTTCGCATATGATGATGCAGCATCATTTGAGATGCCTTTCAAATTCAATCCTCTTGACGCGCTGGCCGATGAAGAATCCAAGATCATATTTCTATCGGCCATTACTCCCTGCCTACTGCCGACTGGCTTTTCTCAGGGCCGATTGCAACAACCATCCTATGAATTTTATCATCCATTGGTCGGTTCCCGCCAACTTGGCCTTGGTCAACTTCCCATCGGCCTATTCTTCATTGACAAACTTCAGGCCCGGGGTAATGTCAACAGTGCTTTAGAGTATGATCGGATGCGGACTCTAACGGAATCCCTACCTCTGGGTACCGCCACCAGCGTGGAGATCTGCACTGCCAACACAAAGCTCTTTGCCTGATGGTGGTCAGAATGGAAGAAGCACCTGTTCAACTCATCGGCCATCCACTACTGCTCTCGCCTCAACGCCAACTATGTCGAATCCGATGAAGAGGTAACATCCCATAAGCCTTAACATTGTCTCCGATCATCTCTCAATCTTATCTTGTAGGCTGTCGACGAGGAGCCACCGACAACAAGCACCAGTGGCCAGCCGATCATATACCAACCACCATCGGCCAATCCGCACTTAGGGCATGGTGCTCCACCTCCATCAGCTCTTCTCTAGGCGCCACGGCCGACAGGACCAAAACGCAAGAAGCTGGCGTCTCGCCCTCCTCAAAAGAAGCAGAAAACCAGTGCCGATGTGGTCACGGCGCCCCCTGCTATCCAAACAACACCGGCCCCTTCATCTCCGCAGGTATGCGCTAAGTCTTAATATTATTATCTGTTTCCCATCTTTACATTATCGATCTTATTTTTAGCTCGGGTCATTGGCTCTCGAACCTCAACCTTCTGCTGACATCCTTACAAGCATCGAGCCGATGACTTCTGCAGCCATTCCAACTCTAGCATCCAGCCCCCAAACCATTGTTGAGGCCATTCTTACTGCTTCACCGCCAGGCATCGGCCATCCTGAAGAACAACCCACTCATCCACTTGATGCCGATGTCGCTCAAGCTGCCGATATCCTGCCTCAGGTAATCTCTTTACATCCATATTTCATTTTAACTCTTTACTAATCCTTTTACCGATGCCAATCTGCAGTCCTTAGCCGACCTGTTCTCCTTTGACATCGGCAAATACTTGGAGGCAGATGAAGAAACAGCCACCAGCGCAATAACCAAACCATCTTTTCCAGCCGACGTGCGCGAATACTTGCTGAATATCATTCGTCTGCTGGAAAACCCTATCGACGCCCTGGTGGAAGACTACGGGCCGATCCGGGCAAGATTTGTGGAAATTGAGCATCATTTGCCCGAAGAGCTCATCGACGCACTGACCCCTGCAGCATATCTGGAATCCCACAAATTCCAACTCATCAAGCTCAGGCAGCGAATAGCCGACCGTGTTAATCAACAGAAGATGGTCCAAGATATCCAAACGATTGGTTGTCAGCTCAAACAGAAAAGAAAAGGCTTGACGATACAGTAGTTGCCCCTCCAGAACTCCAATCCAAACTGGACCAATTGAAGAAAAAGGAAGCCGATTTGCTGGCAGAACTTGAAAAAATCCACAAGGACATCGAAACAACAGAATCCCAGCTCATCGGCCTGCCACAAGCTATACAAGATCAAGAAGCCAGAGTTGCAGCAGCAGTGCGTCAAGTCGTCCATCAGCGCAAGAACTTAAAGACTCTCCCAGGGTTCGACGAAGAAGATATTCACGCCATTGGTGAGATTGACCAGATTCGCCTGCACGCGATCGAAACAATCCAAAAATTCTTGTAAATCTTAACATTGATGACTTTGATGGTTCTCTGAAACATGCTGATTAACCTTTTGCTGCAATATAACTTAATTAGCTCTGCTATTCATTCATCATACTCCATCTTCGCTTGATAATATTTTACTTATTTGATCTAAAGGCGATATCAATTGATATCGGCTATCTTTAGGCGATGTCACAACATCGGCTCTTGCTCTGAACTATTTAGAAATCGGCTGCATCTAACCGATTCAAGAATTAATCCAAACGCTAGGATAGTATTTCTTGTGGTATTTCCCATTAAGTGCCTTAGCAAACTCCGTCTCCTCAAGATCTTCTAATTTGTAGGCATTGCCACGTACACAACGATTAATCCGATAGGGCCCTTCCCAATTAGGCGACCACTTCCCAAACTTACTATCTCTGGACCCAATCGGCAAAATTAATTTCCATACAAGATCTCCCTCAGCAAACGACTTATTCATCACCTTTTTGTTATAATGCCTAGCCGCCTTAGCTTTATTTTCCTTGATCCTCTCCAGTGCCCTGAACTGATTCTGAGCCAAATCCTCGAGTTCATCCGTCATCAAATTATAATAATCATCGGCCGTCAATTGATTTTGCAAAGAAATTCTCCTAGAGCCAATGTTAGTCTCCCAAGGCAAAACTACTTCATGTCCATATACCAACTGATATGGTGGCTGTGGAGGCCATGGGCCCCGGGTACCTCATTACCAGTATATGGGCCACTCGGATAGAGGATGGGCCGAACCATGTAATTAGAGATAAGATAGCACCCGGCAGGCTTTGCCTTGTATAACGAGGAAACATAGTCTTAGTTGGATAGGGCTCTATCTCTAAGAAGGATACCCCTTGGCCGTATCCGGCTGGGGTCCTTATCATGTACCCCTGTCCCCTAGTATATAAAGGGAGGCAAGGCGCCCCTCAGGGCAAGAGACGAGATCATCGATCATCAAACACCTCAGAGGAATAACACCTCAACTGGACGTAGGGTATTACCTCACATCGAGGGCCTGAACTAGTATAAACCTTCCCTGTGTTCCTCTGCAATCCACCGAATTCACCTTCGCCGAGTAGGCCCATAGTTTTATTGCCGGTGCAAAGCATCGACTGTTGGTGCGCCAGGTAGGGGTCCCGGCGATTTCTTCATCAACGAATCCGATGGATCCAACAAGCGGAGTCGACGGCAACAAATTCTCCCCCGGAGACAAGATTTCTTTCGGAAGCCTCGATTTCGTTGCCGACCAGACCGGCAACCTTACCTTGGCCGGAACAGATCTAATCCAGCCGGCCAAGGAGCCAGCCGACGTAGCGCCAGTCGGCCCACAGGACGCCGCGATCTCCTTCCACGACTTAATGCGGCAGTCCTTCACATCGCCAAGCGTAGGGACAACTCTCTCCTTCGGCGTCTGACTCGCGCTAGGCCTTGAGCCAGCCCGGGTCGGGCCAAGAAGGGGAGAGATCGTCAATCTCCCACACGGACTCGGTGATGTTGCGGATTTACACTCCGCACAACAAACCAGATCTCCTATGATTCAGTTCGGACACGGCCAAGCGCCGTTTCAGATTGGATCTAGAGAGGTTGGGGTCGTTCTCACTCCGATAAACTACTCGGAGTCTGACTCCAAGTCGGATAACGGTTCGAACGCCAGTTCGGACTCCAGTCTGGCGAGTTTTCTCCTCCCCCGCGAGATCTTCATGGCTTCAACACCACCCTTCGAGGTGCACCGACTACAAGAGGAGCAACAGGAGGAGGCGCGCTAACTGTAACGACAAGCTGCGCAGAGCTGGGCGAGGAGCCCAGCAGCAGATTCTCCAAACTAAAGTCGGCGATCACGACGTCTTCCTCACGCCGCAACAGAACGTTGTGGCCGCCGCAACTTTGCTGGACATGCTCTAGCTTGGGCCTGACCACCAGGCCACCCCAACCATCGCCAAGATCAAGGCAATGATCACGGTTGCTGCCTGCCAACAACAAGAACAGCAGTCGGGCGACACCCTAGTACTGGCTAACAGGTCGGGATCTCCAGCAGTGGGCTCGTCCACATCAGCTCGGTGTCGGGCTGCCGGCTCAAGTCGGCCACGCGAAGAGTCTAGACAAACTACACTCGGCAATACTAATAACAACAGCCGGCGTCGTCACCAGTATAATCACCGGCCTAATCAAGACCTCCGAGAGCGCATATAGCATGACCTTCGCCATACTATCAGCGCCCAGTGCCGCGAGCGGCAAGAGGATGAGCGCCGCCGACTGGAAAACGAAAACGAGCGCTTTGGCCTCCATCACGAGTGGTTTAACTGCCGTGGTCGAAGCCCGAGCCCCCACGAAGACGAAGGGATCCCAGCTTTCACTCGGGAGCCGCAAGACGTCCACTGGCCGACTGGCTTCAAGCCCACGGGGATCGAAAAGTATGACGGCAAGACAAATCCCGAGTCCTGGATCACCGTATATACCCTAGCAGTTCGAGCTACTAGGGGTGACAACAAAGCCATGGCTAACTACCTCCCGGTTGCGCTAGCCGACTCGGCGAGGACATGGCTGATAGGCCTCCCGAAGCGGTCGATCGGTTCCTGGGGAGAACTCAGGGAGCGGTTCATCGCGAATTTTCAGGGGACCTACGAGAGACCGTCTTCAGAGCACAATCTTTATCTGCTGCACCAGAAGAAGAACGAGTCTCTGCGAGACTTCATCAAGAGGTTTTCCGAGAAGCGCAACAAGATCCCAACGATCCGCGACGAGGCTGTCATCGCCGCCTTCCGCAAGGGAGTAAAGGACGCCCCATTCATCGCGAAGTTCACTCGGAAACCACCGCCGTCTGTTCGGTCTCTATTCGACATGGCCAATACATACGCCGACTCGGCTGAAGCGGTCGCAGAGGCCCTCGACGAGAAGGAGTCCCGACAGAAGGACCAAAAGGCGAAAACTGACAACGAGCCGTCTCAAAACAAGTCTAGCAGCCGTAAACGGAAGTCGGATAACGAGGTGGCCAACATGGAGCGCACTCGGTCGCGGCCCCAGTGGAATAACGACTACCAAAAAGTCATGAGCGGGCCATGCCCCTTCCACCCCAAGGGCAAGCACGCGGCCAAAGACTGCTACATGCTCAAGAAGTTTGCCTCCGAGCAGGCTTCATCATCTGGCGCCGACAAGGACAAAGACAAGCCAGATCAGGGTCTGGCCGACGATTTTTAAGATCCTCAGGCCGAGCTCAACCACATCTTCGGAGGGCCGTCCGCATACGAGTCCAAGCGCAAACAAAAGCTAACAGCACGCGACATCAACACGGTCTCTATGACGGACACCCCCCAGTACCTGCGCTGGTTAGAGATGGCCATCACCTTCAATCGCGCAGATCACCCAGATCGGGTTTCCCACCCGGGACGCTATCCACTCGTCCTGGACCCGGTCGTCAGAAACATTAGGCTGAAGGAAACCCTCATCGACGGAGGTAGCGCGCTCAATATCCTGTTCGCCAAGACTTTGGATGAGATGAAGATTCCTCGTTCAGAACTACGGCCGAGCACTGCGCCCTTCCACGGGATAATTCCTGGCCTGTCATCAACTCCACTCGGGTAGATAACCTTGCCGGTAACCTTCGGTACGCGGGATAACTTCTGCACGGAAAACGTCTGTTTCGAGGTGGCCGACTTTGAGACCGCGTACCACGCGATACTCGGACGACCGGCACTCGCCAAATTCATGGCGATACCGCACTATACGTACATGGTGCTCAAGATGCCTGGGCCAGCAGGAGTCCTCTCCCTCCGCAGCGACATCGAGCAAGCCTTCACCTGCGACAAGGAGAGCTGCGAACTGGCTCAATCACAAGAGGCGGCAGTCGGGCGCGATAGCATTCGGCAAGCCGTCACAACTGAAGTCGAGCAAGATCAAGTTCCGGTGAAGAAAGCAGCGAAGTCAGGAATTTCAGCGGACTCTGACACGAAGAAGATCCCCTTGGACCCTTCCGACCCCTCCAAGACTGCTCTAGTCAGGACTGGACTCGACCCCAAATAGGAAGACGCGCTCGTCACCTTCCTACAAGCCAATAAAGATATCTTCGCATGGAAACCGTCCGACATGCCGGGCGTACCAAGGGAGGTGATCGAGCATGCCCTCAATGTGAAGACAGACGCCAGGCCAGTCAAGCAACGGCTGCGGTGCTTCGCCCAAGACCGCAAGGATGCTATTCGGGAGGAGATCACCAAGCTCCTCGCAGCTGGGTTAATCAAGGAGGTCTATCACTCGGATTGGCTGGCAAACCTAGTCCTGGTCCGGAAGAAAAACGGTAAATGGCGCATGTGCGTCGACTACACCGATCTCAACAAGGTGTGCCCCAAGGACCCATTTGGTCTTCCCAGGATAGATCAGGTAGTTGATTCCACGGCAGGGTGCGACCTACTCAGCTTTCTCGACTGTTACTCGGGATACCATCAAATCAGCCTGAGGGAGGAAGACTGCTTAAGGACATCTTTCATCACGCCGTTCGGAGCATACTGCTACATCACAATGTCGTTTGGTCTGAAGAATGCTGGAGCAACCTATCAACGGGCCATTCAGCGGTGTCTGCACACCCAGATCGGGTGCAACGTGGAAGCCTACGTTGACGACGTGGTGATCAAGACCAAGTCCAAAGAAGACCTCATCACTGACTTGGAAGAAACCTTCCAAAACCTTTGAAGATTCAAGATGAAGTTGAACCCGGAAAAATGCGCCTTCGGTGTGCCATTCGGAAAGTTACTCGGCTTCATCGCCTCGCATCGCGGCATCGAGGCCAACCCGGAGAAAGTCAACGCCATCAGGAACATGGTACCCCCGACTAACCTCAAAGACTTCCAGAAGCTGACAGGCTGCATGGCGGCACTCAGCCGGTTTATTTCCCGACTGGGCGAATGGGGTATGCCCTTCTTCAAGCTCCTCAAAAAGGCGGACAACTTCCAATGGACTCCGGAAGCCCAGCAAGCCTTCGAAGACTTCAAACAATTCCTCACATCACCTCCCATGTTGGCGTCACCCATGCCCCAAGAACCGCTAATGCCATATCTGGCGGCAACCACTCAGGTAGTCAGCACGATATTGGTGGTCGAGCGATCCGAACAGGGTCATGTTCAAAAAATACAACGGCCAATCTACTTTGTCAGCGAGGTCCTTGCCGATTCCAAAACGAGATATCCGCAGGTCCAGAAGCTGCTATATGGCCTACTCATTATAGTCCGGAAGCTGGTGCATTATTTTCAAGCACATCAAGTCACGGTGGTCACAGCATTTCCACTCGGGGATGTCCTTCATAACCGCGAGGCCACCGGCCGAATCGCTAAATGGGCACTCGAATTGATGGCGTTCGACATCACCTTTCAGCCATGGACAGCAATTAAATCTCAAGCTCTAGCCGACTTCGTGGCTGAGTGGACAGAAGTTCAACTGCCAATACCAATAGCAAAGCTAGAGTACTGGATAATGTACTTCGACGGTTCTCTACGGATCGGCGGCGCCGGGGCTGGAGTCATATTGATGTCCCCCACTGGCGAAAAACTAAAGTACGTTCTACAAATCCACTTCCCGGCTTCCCACAATGTCGCCGAGTACGGGGCACTTGTCCACGGGCTCCGCATCGCTATATCACTCGGCATACGTCGACTGGTTGTGCGCGGGGATTCTCAACTCGTGGTAAACCAAGTCATGAAAGACTGGACTTGTCTCGACGATACCATGGCGGCATACTGTCAGGAGGTCCGCAAGCTGGAAAACAAGTTCGATGGGCTGGAAATCACACATGTCCTGCGTCAATACAACGACGCGGCAGACAAGTTGGCAAACATGGGATCCAAGCGAGAAGCAGTTTCGACTGGAATCTTTGTCGAGCAACTTATGGAGCCATCAGTCAAGAAGAAACCGGCGCCGGAGCAGTCGGGAGGCGAGCCTACCCCGGCCACAGATGAGGTGCTGCACATATGTCAAGACTGGAGGACTCCTGTTGTCAAATTTCTCCTAGACGATGAACTCCCAGAAGATCGCAGTCAAGCCGAGCAGATCAAGCATCGAAGTAAAAGCTTCCTACTAGTCGGAGAAGACCTGTACCAAAGGAGCGCATCCGGTGTCCTCATGCGCTGCGTCACCACCGAGGAGGGCAAGCAGATTTTGCATTCGATTCACTCGGGCATATGTGGCAACCATGCCGCATCCAGGACGTTAGTCGGAAAGGCTTACCGGCAGGGATTTTTCTGGCCCACAGCAGTAACAGACGCCGAAAACATCGTTCGCAAGTGCGAGGGTTGCCAGTTCTACGCAAGACAAACAAGTCTCCCAGCCCAGGAACTCCAAACTATCCCTATTTCCTGGCCATTCGCAGTATGGGGGCTCGACATGGTCGGGCCTTTCAAGAAAGCGCCAGGAGGGTTCACACATTTATTCGTCGCGGTGGATAAATTCACCAAGTGGATTGAGCCTAAACCCGTTGCAACAATTACAGCGGCATGAGCAAAGGACTTCATCATGAGTATACTATACCGGTTCGGGGTCCCTAACTGTATTATCACTGACAATGGTACTCAGTTCACGGGTGGCGTATTCCAAGACTTCTGCGAAAATTTCGGCATCAAGATCTGCTACGCATCTGTGGCACACCCGCGGAGCAACGGTCTGGTCAAACGAGCCAACGGCATGGTCTTACAAGGCATCAAGGCCAGAATATTTGATCGACTACAACCATATGCGGGCCGGTGGGTACAAGAACTCCCATCTGTTCTCTGGTCTCTCAGAACCATGGTTAGTTGGGCAACATGGCAATCCCCTTTCTTCTTGGTCTACGGTGCTGAGGCTATGCTTCCGACAGAGTTACAGTTCGGCTCTCCGCGAGTCCGGGCTTACTCAGAAGATGACTCAAATAACACCCGACTGGTCGAGCTAGATCAGTTGGAAGAAGCAAGGGACACCGCAACAATCCAGTCGGCAAGGTATCTTCAAGGCCTACGTCGCTACCACAATCGCAATGTCCATGGTCACGCCTTTTTGGTCGAGGATCTCGTTCTGAGGAAAATACAAACCACCAAAGACAGGCATAAATTATCCCCAATCTGGGAAGGGCCGTTCATTATAGCCGAGGTCACGTGGCCAGGCGCCTACCGACTGAAGACTGAAGACGGCGTTCTCATCAGCAACTCATGGAACATAGAACAGCTACGTCCTTTCTATACCTGAGTTTTATAATTTTCATGTGTACAGTTTCTCTGACTCACTATGCCGCTTGTATCAACCGAGTAGTGAGTCGAGGGCTGCATGTATATATGTGTTCTGTCAATAACATATGAGCTTATCCTACTTCAGTCATGAAGCCTTACCACGACTGTCACGTTTGCCTGAGTACAGCTTCTTACTTTGAACGTTTTTATTAAGTTCCGACAGACTAACTCGGCGCAGACTACACAGTCAAGTAAAGCTAATGACGACTGAGTAATAAGTTTGGCGGCATTGCACACATATTTACACATGTCTTTCCACAAAAGTTTATGCATACCGACTACACAACATGTTGCCCTTACAGACCCAGGTCTCGGGTAATTATTTCAGCAGTCGGCTTCGCCTGGGCAATCAGCTCCAGCGCCTCCTCGGGCGTCGTCTCCTCGGCAAACCCCTCCCCGATGGCTTCAATATCTGCCCTTGGGTAGATGGACTTGGTCATCGCCAGGGTCTGGGCCACGCCGGCGACAACATGCTCATCCGAGTACTTTTTCAAGGCACTCGGTAGATCCTCAAGACGCGCCTCTATCTGGGGGATCCTGCTGCAACTGGTTCCCACAGGGCTGGGATCTATGAGGTCAAGAAGCCCTTTCACGGACCCGACGAGGGCCTCCTGTGACTCCCTGATCACTCTTATCTCCTCTGTGTAAAACTGATACTGGGCCTGGACATTGGCTCTCATGTCTGCCCAGGTCCGCCGGCAAGTAAACTTGTCAGACTCGGTCCATCAAGCCTGAAGCTCTTCACGGTCCCGTCAGGGGCCGTCCATGTGAATGTCCGGGGCATCACGCGCGGAGGAGCTTCGATCCGAGGTAGGTGTGGGATCTCTGGCGGCGGCGACGACGACAACGACGACCACGACGGCGATGGGGTCCCGGCCTCCGCACCGCCATCCCCCGTGGCCTCGGGGACCGGCTCAGGGGCTTCGATGGTGGCCTCCGCAACAGGCGATGCTTCAGGGACTGGGGCCTCAACCTCGGCAACCGCCTCTTGGTCGGGTGGCGGCGGCAACCCTGCAATCAGGACCACCTCGGTCTCCGTGACTGGGCTGGCCACCGGCTCAGCGGGCGTGTTCGCAGTCGCCGGCTCGGCTGGGGCAGGCTCTTCAAGGGGAGCGGTCGGATTGGTCTCTTTGAGATCGATATCAGCCCGCTTCCTGCACGACGAAACAAGACATCAAAACACTACTCCAGCACGCAAGAATTTCTGAAGATCCGGAGCAGCGCACCTCTTGGAGAACTTCAGCTTCCTGCCGGGTGACCCGGGTCCCGTCGGAGCGCTAACTACGGTGGTCGGCCCGGTCGGCGTTACAGTCGGCGGCAGCACATCAGCCTGAGTCGGCCCCAATTCCGGTGTGGTTGGCTTGGGCGCCTCCGTCCTCGGCGGCATTTGCTCCAGCCGGCCCCTCGACGGCGCTGATGTCGGGCTCGGCAATGTCGGGCTCAAACCCGCAGGTCTCAACCTGGGACTTGATCGCCTGGGTGCCGCAGCGACGGTGTCCCTTATCTTTAGGCTTCCTGCCACGGAACGCGGCGTCATGGCCCCCTCGCCCCGATACAAAATGGGCTTCTTCCCCGCTCTCTTGGAGTTGGGTTGGGTAGCAGAGGGGCTCCTCGGCCTCTTCTTCGACGCGACGGCCGACAACGGGCGGGAGTCTTCATCAAACTCTTCATGCCACTACAAGTGAGACAACAAAATACATCACGCAATGCTGAACAATCGCAGTTCCACAGGCATTCATCACAGAAGAAGATTAAAGGTTACCTTGGTCCGGGGCCGAATGAAGCTACAGGCCGCAACCCGGCGGTTATCGTCCTCGGTCGCGACCACCCCTTCGGAGAAGTAGCCGAACAGGGTCTCGGTCACTTCCCCCTTGTTCGCCGACTCATTGCTTACTCGGTTAGGATCATTTTTGCCTTTAAAGGCCCAGCCAAATGCACTCCTCAGCTTCAGCGGCTGGATGCGCCGGGTCAAGAAGTGACGAGCCACCTAAGGTCCCGTCAGGCCAGCCTTCTTGAGGTCATCTATCTTCACCAACAGTTGATGTGCCTGGCCCATCTCCTCAAAGGACGGCCCTGCTGACCAGTTTGGTGAAATCACGGGCGGCAAGCCAGTAAATGGGCGCAAGGAGGGAGCCAGATCTGCGCCAGCCTTTCAGAGAAGATTTCAAGGGCAGATCAAGATATGTCTTCTTCCCATCGCTCCTCAGCTGAAGACCAGCCCCCCCCCCCCAATCACATTGATATTGCTCTTGGAGGGTTGGGGTTTGATGTGGAACAGATGTCGGAAGAGGATAAAATGGGGTTCAACACTCAAGAAACACTCACAAAGAGTAACGAATATGGAGATCTGAAGAATCGAGTTGGGGTTCAAATGCACCAACTCCAGCCCGTAGAAGTCAAGGATGTGGCGGAAGAAATCAGAAGACGGAAGGCACCAGCCTCGATCGAAAAAAGAGGCGAAAACTACCGTTTCACCAGGTCGGGGATTTGGGACCGACTCACCCTTAGCCGACCGCCAGCGAATCACCTCTTGGCTAGGCAACTTTAGTTCGCTCTCCAGTCGCTTCAGCTTCACCGAGCCACAATCTGAAATCGGCCAAGAACTTCCTGGCGCACCTGCAAGATCCGAAGTTTTCGGCATGACCGGAGGCGGTGAGATTTGGGGAAAAGCAAATCGGGGGCTTGGAACAAACGAAGAGGATTGGAATCGCCCGAGTTCGGGTGGGGAATAGCGGCAGCTAACCCTAGCCGGGCGGGAAGCGAAAAGTTGGGAGTGAAGGTGGAAGACGAAGCGATTGGCTGATTTGGGGAAGATGAAGGAATCTTTTTCTCTCAACCTGCTTTTATAGAGCCGGTGCCGACTAGATGTGCTTGGGCCTACACAATCAGCACTGGGCCACCAAGATATGAGTTCCTACAATAGCACGCTCCATGTGGGCCGCCCAGAGGCTGAGTTAAAATTATAGCGCTGGTGCTACCAACAGGAGCCGATGAGGTAAACAGATATGCTTCATAAGAGCCTTATTGCTAAACATATATGTTTGGGTATCTGTTTTATCCACCAGGTTACAAGGATCACAAGCTGGTCTTCATTAAAATTGGGGATACAAGTATCTTTCTCGGGTACACCTGACCACGTCGTGGATTTATTTTCATAAAGTGGTACTCGGCCTACATGCATGGCCATCAGTTGCCATGAGCAACATTTTACCTGCTGACATGATGCGGAAGAGTCTAACTTTCGAGTAGTGCACTACTCGGGAGAGACTATAAATATCTTTTCCCGCTGACATGATGCGGAGGAGTCTAACTTTTGAGTGGGACACCACTCGAAAACGACTATAAACCCCCTTTTCCAGCTGACATGACGCTGAAGAGTCCCATATACGAGTAGCATCCTACTCGGCAAGACTATAAACACATATTCCGACTGGCATGAAGTCGAAGAGTCCTACATACGAGTAGTCTCCTACTCGGCAAGACTATAAGTTTATTCCAGTTGACATGATACCGAAGAGTCTCATATACCAGTATTAATCTACTCGGGAAAGACTTCCAGGTTAAAGATCTTTGACTTTATATTTAATTGTCTTCATAATTAAGCACAAAGTCGGGGGCTACACCTAATAGGTGCGCCTATTCGGCGCACACTATTCATACATCTATATGAAGCCCTTCATAGCCTCGCTGCCAGCTGACATGAAGCAGGACTCAGAAGAAGACTTACTCGGACAAAGAGTACTCGGGAGCACTGCACTTGGGCGATCTTCACCATGGAGAATGAGCACTCGGCACCAGCTGTGACTCAACTATGAAGGTCTCAGGGGCTACTGTGGAGGCCATGGGCCCTGGGTACCTCATTACCAGTATATGGGCCACTCGGATAGAGGATGGGCCGACCCATGTAATTAGAGATAAGATAGCACCCGGCAGGCTTTGCCTTGTATAACGAGGAAACATAGTCTTAGTCGGATAGGGCTCCATCTCTAAGAAGGATACCCCTTGGCCGTATCCGGCTGGGGTCCTTATCATGTACCCCTGTCCCCTAGTATATAAAGGGAGGCAGGGCGCCCCTCAGGGCAAGAGACGAGATCATCGATCATCAAACACCTCAGAGGAATAACACCTCAACTGGACATAGGGTATTACCTCACATCGAGGGCCTGAACCAGTATAAACCTTCCCTGTGTTCCTCTGCAATCCACCGAATTCACGTTTGCCGAGTAGCCCCATAGTTTTATTGCCGGTGCAAAGCATCGACAATGGCACTCGAGTAGATCCGTGACATGCCATCCGATAGGCCCACAATGAATCGGCTAATGTAGTATGCCATCTCCGCGGCTGTTCATTAATCTTCCGCTTAATTAATTTGGTCAAACTCTTATTCGAAGCTTCTGCCTGTCCATTAGCTTGAGCATAATAAGGTGATGAATTCAATAACTTAATTCCCATACTGGTAGCAAATTGTTGAAACTCATAGGACACAAAAATAGATCCCTGATCGGTAGTTATAGTCTGAGGAATTCGAAACCGATAAATTATATGCTCTTTTACAAATTCGATCGCATCTTTGGACGTGACTTTCTTCAAAGGAATCGCTTCCACCCACTTTGTAAAATAATCTATTGCTGCCAATATGAATTTATGTCCTTTACTTGATGGAGGATAAACCTGGCCGATCATATCAATTCCCCATCCTCTGAACGGCCACGGTTTGATGATAGGATTTATAGCCGATGCTGGTGCTCGTTGTATATTTCCAAACTTCTAGCAATCCTAACATCCTTTAAAGTACTTGAAGCAATCTTCCAGCATTGTCGGCCAAAAGTATCCTACTCTTCTCAATATCCACTTCATCTTATGAGCCGATTGATGAGTTCCACAAATACCATCATGAACTTCGCACATAACCACTTTGGCTTCTTCCAAATTTAGGCATCTCAGCAAAACCCCTTCAAAAGTCCGATAATATAATTCTCCATCAAGCAACACATACTTAGTAGCTCTATACCGAAGTTTCCTGGAAACCGATTGCGATGGATTTTGTAAATAATTAATTATTTCCTGTCTCCAATCATCGGCTTTATCCTGAATATCACTATCGGCTACTTCAACCTCAATCTATCTATTCAACCGATAACCCGAAGCAATTTGTGCAAGATCATTAGCTTC
Organism: Oryza meyeriana var. granulata; assembly: GCA_003991445.1. Classification (NCBI taxonomy): domain Eukaryota; kingdom Viridiplantae; phylum Streptophyta; class Magnoliopsida; order Poales; family Poaceae; genus Oryza; species Oryza meyeriana. The sequence goes on from RYFJ01002078.1 coordinate 121,009, forward strand.
TAAATTCTGTTCTCTAGGGATATGATCCAACGATACCATCCTGAAATCCTTCAATAAATCTCTGCATTCTTCATGATATGATCTTAAAATATCATCCCTGCATTCATACTCCCCAGATAATTGCTTGATCACCAATAAGGAATCCCCAACAATCTCTATGATATCGGCCCTGATTTCCTTTAAAAGTTGAAGTCCTTTCAGCACCGCCTCGTATTCCGCTTGATTGTTGGTCCGATAGGGTTTAATTGTAAAGACAAACTCAAAACTTGCCCCCCGAGGCGATACAATGACCAATCCGATACCAGATCCATGCTTGCAAACCGATCCATCAAAAAACAAAGTCCACGGATCGGTTCCACATAATTTTCATGAACCCCTCTGTGTTGCACAATGAAATCGGCCACTGCTTGTCCCTTGATTGCTTTAGCCGATTCATACCTCAAGTCGAACTCTGTGAGGGCAAAAATCCATTTACCTACTCGCCCTTTTAAGACTGGAGCCGACAACATGTATTTCACCACATCAGCCTTGCAAACCACCGTGCACTCAGCCGATAAGATGTAATGCCTTAACTTCGTGCATGAGAAATATAAACAAAGGCATAATTTCTCCACCGCAGGATATCTCGTTTCAGCATCCAAAAGCCTTCTACTTAAATAGAACACAACTCGCTCCTTGCCTTCAAACTCTTGTCCTAAAACAGACCCGATGGATTTTTCATCGGCCGATAAATATAACTTGAAGGGCACTCCTTTTTGCGGCAGAATCAAGACAGGTGGGGAACTTAAATAACTCTTAATCTCACCAAATGCCTTCTGCTGTTCTACCCCCCACACAAACTTTTGATCGGCTTTCAAATTCAATAACGGAGTAAAAGACTCAATCCTTCCTGACAAATTTGATATGAATCTCCTTACAAAATTAATCTTGCCAATCAACGACTATAGCTCTGTCTTGTTGCTTGGTGATTCTGTATTCTTGATGGCTCTGATGCTCCGTTGACTAACTTCAATTCCTCGCTCATGAACCATAAAACCCAAGAACTGCCCAGCCGATACACCAAAAGCGCATTTATTGGGATTCATCCTTAATCCGTATTTCTTTGCCCTTTCCAGCACTTTTCGCAAATCGGCTATATGGCTTTCATCACTCTTGGATTTAACCACCACATCATCGATGTAAATTTCCACTAATAAGCCAATGAGATCATGAAATATATAATTCATCGCCCTCTGATATGTCGCACCGGCACTTTTTAATCCAAACGTCATTACCACCCACTCATATAAGCCGATAGCTCTAGGACATCGAAACACAGTCTTATGTATATCTTCTTCTACCATAAAAATCTGATTATATCCTGCATTGCCATCCATGAAGCTAATAATCTTGTGGCCCGATGCTGCATCTACCAACAAATCTGCTATCGGCATCGGGTATTCATCCTTGGGGGTAGCTTTATTCAAATCCCGAAAATCGATACATATTCTCAATTTTCCGTTTTTCTTTTCGACCGGGACGATATTAGAAACCCACTCAGCATATCGGCATGGCCTTATAAACTTTGCATCATATAACCTTGTGATTTCTGCTTTGATTGGCTCATACAACTCCGCTTTAAACCTCCTTGGAGCCTGTTTAAACGGCCGATATCCTGGTTTAATAGGAAGCCGATGTTCAACAATTGATCGGCTTAATCCTGGCATTTCATGATATTCCCAAGCAAAACAATCCCAATACTCTTTTAACAATTTTATCAATTCTTCTCGGAATTTAGGACATAATTTTTTATTTATGTACGTCGGCCTTGGCCTATCTCCTGGTCCTATATCAATTTCTTCCAAATTATCGGCCGACGTAAATCCTTGTCCCAACTTCCCCTCGAAATCTTCAATGGTGCCCATCAGAGTAACAATTCTGAGCCGACTTGCTGAATCGGCTGTATCTCTTGACTGGTGACCTTAAGATAATCCCCTTCCCACTCTTTTTCAGACAAACAATCGACACCATCGGCCTCCCAGAACGGCAAATCGGTCATCGCAATGTTGGTCGATTGATCTACTAGGATTACCTCAACTTGGTCTCATTGCCACTGTATTAGACTTTGATGCATCGTCGAGGGCACGCAACAGTTTGCGTGAATCCAATCCCTGCCAAGGAGTAGACTATATGATCCTTTTCCATCGATAACAAAAAACATGGTAGGCAATGTCTTGTTTCCCACTGTTAATTCCACGTATAACACGCCTTTCATCTCCGATGGATTCCCACCAAAATCTTTTAACACCATATTTGTCTTGATCAAATCTTTGGCGGTTTTCCCTAGCTTCCGATACGTAGCATACGGCATTAGATTAACAGCTGCCCCCCCCCCCCCATCGACTAGCATCTTCATCATCGGCTTCCCATTCACATAACCCTTGATATATAACGGCTTCAAATGCCGATGCTTCGATTCTTTAGGCTTATCAAATATAGCCCGATCGGGTTGCAGTGTTAACTGAGCAAAAACCTCTTCAATGTCTTTCTCATCAGATGAAAGTGCTTTATACTCCCGAGGCAAAAAGAAAACCATGTTTACTAGAGCTGATGGATCAACCTCAACGTCACTCTTCTTCACACGCCATACCCGTTTAGTCCTCTTGTGACGATGATCGGCTTCCTTGTAATCTCGCCGTTGTTCTTCCTGCTGCTCTCGGTGCCGTAATCGTTGTGCCCTTCTTTTCTGATTTTTCGTAAATATTCCACTAGGACACCACTGAGGATTCTGGATCTGTTGCTCTTCATGTGATCCCTCTTCATCATTTTCTTCAAAAAACTCTTCATGGATCGGCCCTAATCGGCTATATACCGATGCTCTCCTTTCAAGCGGCCGATCTCGCGAAAATCCTTCATGCTCAAAAATTCAAGATCTTGTAACATCACATTCAGGACAATCTCTGATCGACGGCAATCTTATCCCTCATTCCCAGCAAAATTTAAAGAACGGGCAATCCCAATGTGGATTATATCTCTCCTCGTATGACGAAGCCCGCTGTTCCTCTTCGCGCCTTGAATATTTATCTACCAGCTGCAATGAAGTAATTCTAGGTCTTCTAAATTCCCGATATCTTCCTTCATCGGCTTGATTCATCGATGATCCCGCATAAACCATATTCACAGGGAACGGATGTCCATCGATCTTCATCGGCTTTTTGTCCTCAAACTTGATTCTCCCCTATTCGATAGCCGATTGAATTTGTTGCCAAAAACTTTGCACTCATTGGTGTGGTGCGATATCGTGTTATGCCACTTGCAATATCTCTTCTTCTTCAGTTCTTCGGCTGATGGAATTACATGATTTGGCAGAAGTTGTATCTGTTTCTCCTGTAGTAATAGATCGAAGATTTTATCGGCTTTATTGATGTCAAAGTCATATCGTTCCTCCTTGCCGATATCCTTCACCCACGGGCATGACACCGATTTCTTATTTCTAGCCCATTCCGCCAATCCAACTTCAACATCGGATCCGTCATCATCTGAGTCCAATGAATAAGCTTGCACCTGAGCAACCCTTTTCTGAAATTTCTCCTTTTTTACCTCTTGAAATCGGCTTTCATGAGCCGATACCTTCTGCACCAGGTGCACCAGACTTTCAAACTCCTGTGATGAAAAGCTCTCTTTAATGGGAGCCAGAAGACCCTAGAAAGCCAACTCGGCTAGATGCCCATCGCTTAGATTTAAACTATAACATCGGTTCCTAACGTCCCGAAACCGCTAAACGTATTCCGGTACCGTTTCGTCTGGTCTTTCTTTAACCAATGTCAGGTCCGTCAGCCTCATCTCGTGGATCCCAGCAAAAAAGCATTTGTGAAATTGTTTTTCCAGATCGGCCCATCCTCGGACTAAATTTGGTGGTAAAGAAGAGAACCATGTAAAGGCCGATCCGGACGATGACAAGGGAAAAAATCTAACCCTTAGAGCCTCCTCAGCCGATGCCTCTCCACACTGTGCCAAGAATCGGCTAATATGCTCAACTGTAGACATGTTGTCTTGTCCTGAGAACTTAGAAAAATCTGGGACTCTGTATCGGTGTGGCAATGGAACTCTGTCAAACCACTCGGGATATGGATGCCGATACATAAATATTTGCTCTTTTGGTTTTATCCCAAACTGTTCCCTTACTATCTCCGCAACCCTTGTCGATAAATCCTCCTCCCTTGGGTTTTCCTGTTGATACTGTATAGGTGGAGTTGGTAGCCGATTTTGTCTAGGATATTCTCTCTGATAATTACCTGAATCAGCAACATCTCCAGGATAATTTTGTTGATATCCCCCATAATAAGCCGTTTGATGGTATCCCGCAGGAATATCTTGTTGCCCCCCAGCCTGGTTATGCGAAAACAAGTTTTCCGGTATGTCTTTTCTAGCACCATAAGTGATTTGATTTGATTCTATCTTTGGTGGGAGGTAAACAAGACCTCGATTGGGCTCTTGAGCAATTGATCCATCCACCGCCTTCTTGATAAGGTTATGTAGTGTGTTCACCAATATTACTGATTGATTGATAAACGCGTGATGCACCGCTTCGTTTACCATCTCTTGTGAGGGTTTCGGTGGACTTTCAGGTGGTGTACGACTCGATTCTCCGACTAGAACTGGTTTCGGAAACTAAGATTTTTGAATCGGCCCTTGTAGCGTCATGCCAAAAGATTCCAAACAGAGCTTCTGAAAATTGGCCATATTCTGCTCAACTTGCTGTCTCTGCTCGTCTGTTAGATCTTCCATGTTGACCGGAATCACGTTGTCTATTTTGATCTCTTTTCCGGCCATGTCGAAATTCCGTGTCCCACCGGGCGTGCCAAAAACATGTTGACACCGAAAATCACCGGCAGCGCTAGGAACGAGCCGATGATATGGTTCGATGTACTAGACACGCGAAGGCCTGGGAGATTTGCTTAACTCCAGTGCAGGTCCTAAATTTGATGTTCGTAGGCGTGTTAGTCAATTTGACCCTGCAATTGACAAGGAGATAGAAAATATTAGATCAATGAGCCAATCGGTTGAAAGCCGAATTGGACTCGTCTCATCAGCCGATTGCCGATATGGACTAGAGCACTTATACATCGACTGGAAGCCGATGATGCCATAGATGGACAAAATAAATAACCATGTGGCTAGGGAACCAATAGCAATATAAATAAATAAACTAGCCGATTACTGATATAACGTGTATCGGCTGGAAAGCTGATGACGGTGTAGCGTGCCAAAAACGTGTTGAACAATGCAATCGGCTTTAACTAATAAAGGATAACCTATCGGCTAGGCACTCCGATAGAACATTGCATGGACACCCATCGGCTTAACAAGGATAAATCTATCATTATCAATCTAGTAGTTTAAACTTAATTGATGCAACACAGATTAATAACGATAAAAGAACCTCGATGAGCCGATAGATCTGATGCAATCGTGATGTAAAATAGGATAGCTTATCGGCTATACATCCCGATAAGACGCTTGCATAAAATCTATCAACCTAGCAGGAATAATTTATCACTAGCAGTTTAGTAGGTCGGACCTAACTGATGCAGCACAAACTGATGATAAATTACACCCAGTAAGCCGATAAATCTATGCACATGTGATGTGATATATCTATTCGGACTATGAGATCAAACCTAACTAATGCAGCCGTAGACAGAACAGATATATCGTGGTAAGCCGACTACCGTGAACCGACTAGAATATCGGACCTAACCGAGGAAGTCCTAGCCGATACGGTAGCCGGGGTAACGAGACTTACCCTCTCGCAGGAGGTCGAACTTAACCGATGCAGCCCGGCTCAAGAAGCAAGAACCCATTGAAAGAGGGTGGCGATACGCCGAAGTTGTATTGATCTTTTTGATGATTTACATGGTCCCCAGGCATACGTATTTATACCCCGAGTTGATACAGTCCTGATCGGATACGAAACAGGAGTTTCCTAGCTATAAAAGGAAAATTAACAAGCCCTGATCGAACACGAGATCAGGTTTCCTAAAAATTATTATCTCTGCCTAATTTACAGATAAGATTTTAACTGCCTTCCCGTGGTCTTTACGATCCTTTCCCAAACTTGGCTTCCTCTAGATTAATCCCTGCTAATTGACTGTGATTTCTCCCTTAACCAAATCTGATAAAGAACCGTACCAAATTTTGGCGTTAACACCGGCCCCGCGGCCGGCTTTTTGCAGGCGGCCCCCTTGCCACCCTCTGGGAGGGCGGCTTTTCGGCGGCCAGGGAGCCGCCTGCAAAATGGCTGACCGCTGTGGGCACCCCGGAAGTGCATTATGGAGAGTAATTTTTATGACAACGCGAAATATCTAGATGGATGGGGTCTCAAATGAAAACCAAATAAGTACAGTAACCATCCATCCTCATCGTAGCCTTGCTATAATCTTTACCCACTCACAATACAAATCCAACGCGCCGAATTCAGAATTAAAGAGATATTTGGAGAGTTGATTCACCAGTCCCAAACGGTGAAGTGTGCCCGTCAAACCACACGAAGGTGGCGACCAAACACGATACACACTTCTAGGGACATGGTCTACGGTTGAATCAACATCCATGTATCTCATCATTTCTAAACTCATACTCATGTTCAGCTAGTCCTTAGGAAAGCGACTAGCCTCACACTTTCATCGCAAGCAATTGATAAACATCACAAGTACTCTAAATATGGATAAATGAGCAGCAGGGTTACGTATATTACATAGAGGGCTCACACCCTAATTCATCACAAAGTGACACCAAAGATAGCAGTGGAAAATATAAACATCAAGGATATATCCGATGGTGTCATACCCATCCCACAAGGCAACCGACTGGGGCAGAACTTAACTTCAACTACACATTATGCTCGCCACTCTCGATGAGATAACAATAGACCATATCAATGTCGTCGTTGTCCTCACCTGAAAGATGCAACGTGAGTACACAAGTACTCAGCTAGACTTATACAATAATAATAGAACAAAGGAGTAATGCTAGTCTCTACATCAAGGAGTATGGCTATGTCGATCTGATTTTGCATAAAGCTGATTTTATTGAGCAAGTAATACATTTAAAACATAAGCAATTGTGAAATAGCTCAATCTGAAAATTTAGGACAACAAGCTTATAGTTCTAAAATGGAAGTAAAAATGAGCACAATCCCATGCTCTAACATCAACAATGGGCCACCATTGCCCAAAATTATTATGTTACACAAGCATACCATCTTTCATGGCTAAAACCAAGCCATATTTTACATCAAGGCCTTTTATATAAATCCATCCATCCATGACTATCCCAAGTCATGATATAACAACATAATCCCATCACCACATATCCCAAGTTTGATGCTAACATAGTTGAGGAACACATCAAGCGGTCGTCCGTAACCGTGGACACGGCTATTCGAATAGTTCTTACTCTGATCAGAGGTATACATCTTTACCCACACGATGTGATAGAAGCCAAACGGCTACACTCTAGTTTGATCCGTACCCGTCGGTACCCACACTCTACACATTGAGTGTGGACTAGAGGTCACAACAGAACCTTTTGCACGCTTAGCCCCAACCACCTAAACCACGTCTGGGCCCCCGACGACTTAGTCACGTGCGTGCGTAGTAACTAAGGCGGGCTCACCGTCGCGGGAGGCACCTCCGACCAAAACCAGGCACACACGAGGCCCTTCAAGGACTCTCCGTCCTCACGACTAACGGACGAGAGTAGATGACCACAGCCTCCCGTGCTACTTAGTTAAGCCGTCCCATTCCCGGCGTGTGGAAGTACGTAGGGTGCTTGAATAGACGTCAACCTGTTCGGTCCTTAACGACCCAGACGGAGCTACGTGCATCGGGGAAACACCATCCCGTCATCGCCCTATCATTCGTCCAAGTCAAACATATTATTAATTATAAATCAGAAGTTATTCTTTTCAGATTTTAACCCATCCATTCGCATTAAACTAGTTTTGAACCGATAGCTCCATCTATCGGATTTTTCTAGGTCTAGAAATAAGCATGGCTAAGCATTCGGTAAAATAAAAGTATCCCAAAGTCCTTAACCAGGGGTGACAAGGTAAAAGTATGGTATCAACAATTAAGGAATGAAAATGCATACAATTGGGTAATATTGACTCTACCCGTTTTTCCCATTTAAAAAAGACCGAAACATGCATATAGATATTGCTTTCGCAAACAAAACAATTTATTGAAAATATAGGTTCAATATACTTAGATGCTTGCTCTAGATGCTTGCCTTGCTGCAGCGAGGGTTCACACTCAACTTCTGGTTCTTGCTCCACGTACTCCGAATTGTCTGAATCTACCGATAAAAAGCGGATATGCAAATAAGAATCAATTAAATATGCTCATGCAAAAATAATCAATAAATGCTGAGATAAATACAGTAGGTAGGCCATGTCCTAAAAAGATTTTAGGAGAAAGAACCAAGTCATTTGCATCTCTAGATTGGGAGATACAAAAATAACAAGGTAGAAGGGCTGAAAGTGGCAGTTTTGTAATTTTTTATATTGTAACCTTAAGTTATTATATTTGTTTGACATTTTCTATTAAGATTTCAAGAAGGCATGCATTTTTATATAAAAATAGCATAACCCACTGGTTCCAACAAAATTTGGTTCACTGAAATTTGATTAAAAATGATTTAGTTGTGAATTTTACAAGTTTATCAAAAAGAAAGGTTAGAAAATACTTAGGCCTATTTTGAGAGGTAGTTTTGGTCAAATACAAATTATCCACAGTAAAGGCTACAATTTTCTGAGTTAAACAAAAGTGGTTTCACATTTTTAGCAGTTAGGATGAATTTTCTAGAAATTTATAAACTTCTAGGTTATAAAGAGGTATATAAAAGGTATTTTAATTTTTAGAGAAAAATCCTACACAGAAGTCCTCACTTTTTATTTTATAAAATTAAAGAGAACATTTTTATGAATCCAAGGAAATTTGGTTCACCTCAAAAAGGAGTTATAATGGATTTTATAGAAATATTCCAAGTTTATAGGCACAAAATAAGTTACTTTGCTTCATATTATTTTATAGATATTTTCTGTATAGAAGTGGTCATATTTTATTTGACAGTATTAAAGTTCACAAAATTACAGAACTAACAAAATTGGTTTCACTCAAAAAGGAGTTAAAATGGCAAAGTTATGGATTTACAAAGTTTAACTATTTTTCTGTTGGAAAAATATTTCCCTTAATCACTTTTCTAATTCTTCTTCTTTTCTTATTTCCCTTCCAGCCCGGGCCCACTTGTCTGCGGCACAGAACAGAGGAGGCCGAGGACTAGCTTGCCGCTGGCTCTGTTCGTCGGCGCCGGCGGCGAACGGTGGCTCGGATGACAGTGTGGCCAAAAGAAGGAAGAGGAAGACTAGGCGAACACATCGGTGCAAGTGCGGTGGTCGGCAATGAACTGTAGCTTGCCGGTGACGAGGATAAGTGGCGACGATATTCGAGTTGGCGAGGCCGATAGAGCTACGGCTCGATTCAAAGCAAACTAACACATGCATAGGCATCCACTTGATACCGGCGGCTCACCGAAGGTCTTGCTGAGGCTGACCGTGCTTGGACGTCGGCGGTGACAGAGAAAATGGCTCGGCGGCGGCGGAAATCTTCTGGACGACGGCGTTGGCTCAACTCGGTCCAGGAGCTGGCAACCCAAGGAAAGAATGAGGTTGCTAGGACCCTAGGGGTGCTTCCAGAGTGAGGAATCGGAAAGAGGCTCACCGGGGAGCGAGTAATTGACGGCGGCAGCTCAGATCGGTGCCGGGGAAGATGACAGTGGATCTCGAGCTTCGGGGTACCGCAGCTCGATTCCTTCGGTTGGTGGTCTTCTAGAGGCAAGGTGACGATGTTGGTGCAATGGCTCGGGCTAGGATCACCGGAGCTCGCCAGAACAGGGACAAACCGAGCGGCGGCAATTCGGCAGCGCAGAGAGCAGGGACGGCGGTGGCACGGTGGCTCCGACCAGCAAACCTGGGGCGGCCAAGTGCAAAAATGGAATGATTAAAACTTGTAGATCATGTTCCCGTGGTTGAGAAAGGGTGGAGCTCACCGGATCTAACTCGGGCTCAACCGAACAACTTCGGTAGAGGATAAGATGGGGTTGCCGCCAGGGATCCTTGGGGTCTCCGTGGGTTTCTCCGGTGGGAACGTGGAGAGGATGGAGAATGGGTTCTACTGGTGAGGTTTGAGGCGAAATGGTCGATGCGCCCTAGTGTTGTGCTCTTCTCTGTGCCTCTGTGAGCTGTGAGGGAGAAGAACATGGTGCTGGCACGTGTGACATGCAACTGCTGAGCTGCTCCAGTTCCACAGTGGTCCAAGGTGGGTCCCACATGTAAGACAACCTTTTTCACACACTTTTGGCTAGGTTTAGTCTATGATTTGTGGGTCCAAGTAGTGAAAACCTAGGAAAGAGAGAGGAGTATGGGTAGGAATGTTGGTGAATCACATTGTCCCATGCTGTGCTATGGCTTACAGGTGGGCCAGGGGGTTGTGGGGTCCACCTGGAAGTGAAATAGAGAGGAGAAATCTCTAGAGACCAAGTGTTGTGAGCTGTATGGACAGCTGTCTTGCATCGGTGATTTCAGTAGGTTAATAAGGGATATAAATTATGGGAAAATTATTGGAGGTAGAGAAAGATGTGTTTAACCTGCTGACCAATTTTCAGGGTTAGAAGTGGTCTGGCTTGTCTTTGGTGAAAATGCAAAGTAGGCATAATGGTCCAGTTTTTCTGCAGTGTAATTTATGTCCCTAGGGCTTTGCTCTTATTATTTTATGTGATTTCTTTGGGAATTAAATTGAGCCAAAATTACTGGCGGTAGGGTTTATGTTGGCACACATTTTAGCAAAAGGGCTCTGTCTAATTAGTCCTTATTTTTATTTGGTGAATTTTAGAAGTATATCTATTCATTTCAGCTAGCCTCCTAGTTTTGCTGTTTTGAGGGATTTTATTGAAGTACCAAATGAAGTGATAAAATCATGTAAAATTTACAGTGGATTGATTATGTCTAATAGTGTTCACAGGAATTTTTCCATGATTTTATGTGCAACCAAACATCTTTAGAAAATTCCTTAGACTGTACAAATGCATGTGTCAAAGAAAAGGACACTGGCTGAAATTTGTTGGAATATTCAATGGGTCCAAACTAATGAATTAAATTCTGGAAAAAACATGTTAATTCATGATAAATAAACTAATATTTGAATAAATTATTTCCCATATACACTTCTGTTCAATTTGATGCACATTTTGGTAATGTTTGGTTTTTTTGCCGATTAGGGTTTAATTAAAGCAACTTTAATTTACATGAAGTGACAAAGCAAAAACTAAATTGTGTACTCTAATGACAGTTGGGCATACACCAATTACCTGAGATTAAATTTAGGGCTGTGACAACGGCCGTGGGCCGGGCGGCCTACGGCCGTCGCCACGGCATCAAATCGCCCTTTGGGAGGGCGATTGCATAAAAGACTCCCTCCTAGAGGGCATTAGGGGTATATTTTTGTAAATATTTGAAATGAAAATGTAATTTTGTAAATATTTTATTAAAAAAATATAAAAATAAAAAAATTCCTAGCACTACACTAGTGTTGGAACGAAGCCCATCAAGAAGACGACGACCCACTAGGCTGCTCCAGGTGAGTACCCGCACAATCCTGAATTTTTTATTTTTATATTTATTTAATAAAATATTTACAAAAGTATATTTTTGTTTTAAAATTTTACAAAAATATACCCCCACCACCCTCTGAGAGAGCGATATTTAAAAATCGCCCTCCCAGAGGGCAATTTGATGACGTGGCTAACGGCCGATGACCGTCAATACTTTTGTAGGCGGCCCCCTGGCCGCCCAAAAACTGCCCTCTAGGAGGGCGGCAAGGGAGGCCGCCTGCAAAAAGCCGGCCTCGAGGCCGGCCATTTTACTTTTTCTTTTTCGTTCATCGTTCGTTTTTCTTTTTCTTTTTATTTTTAATTTTTTAGAAGTGCAAATCTTTCTATCCATTCATCTGTCATCCTAAATTCTCGCGGACGAGTCCGCGTTGTTCTCGGGTCATCGGCCTATTCTTTTCTCATCGCCGACCCGTTTTCTCGGCACAACCCGTTCTCTTCCCGTCCTTTTCCTTTTCTTCCTTCCCTTTCTTTTTCTTATTTTCTCTCTAGCCGCCAGCCCAGGCCGGACCAGAGACAAGTCAGGCCCAGCCCAGGCCGGCTCAACCTTCCTCCACCGCCTTCGAGAGCCACGTCTACCGTGCTACCGAGCTAGCCCAGAAGCTGCATCCATCCTCTGCCGTCGCTCTCTGTCTTCCTCTCCACAGCTTCTCGACAAACGTCACCAACACGAAATAGAGCCGCCATTACCTCCTCTTCATCCTCCCTGAAGCTGCCCCGACCTCCGCGCATCCACTCGCCGTCGCTGGAGCAAAAACGGCCGGAGTCCTTACTCAGCCGCCTCCGCTTGACCTCCCAAATTTGTCCCCGTCGATCTACCTCGTTCTAAATTGAAGGTACAATTAGGACCCTAACGTCACGAGCTGCAAAACCCCTCATCTTCCCTGGCGAAATAGCCGCCGAAGCCTCACTGGTGCCGCCTTGCGCCGCCGCCTCTATCCTGTCCACCGCCGGCCGCACGGCGTCCCACTGTCTTGGTCTTCCCCATGCCCGCCTGCCACCGCTGATAGCTTCCCCTTGCCGCTCTGATCCTCCTTAGCCGCCGCACCCCGCCGCTAGCTCACTGGAGCCACCGCCGCCGACCTCTGCTCGCCGCCGCCCGCCTCACCACCAATCCTTCCACCGTTGCCAACCCTGGGAATGGAGTCGCCCCATCCTACAGAGCGCAGAACCGGTTCCACTTCGTCGAGAACCAGCCTCCTCCGCTGCCGGCAGCTCCGACCACCGGCCGGCCCCTGTGTATAAAGAGAGAGAAAAGGAAAAATCCTATTTCTCTATTGTAAAATAATTCTGAAAGGTCCTATTCACTGTTTCAGTTGATTTATTACTCTTTTGACCTCAAAACAAAAATCCGAGACCTATTCCCAACTCCTTGAATTATTTTGGATCCATCAACGCCAGTTTCATCGTGATCCGAGCATCCGTTGATGAAACCCTAATTTTGGCTCTAGGGTTTCCGCTTGACGCGACTTCGGAAAAATCCCAGATTTCTTCCATAATTCCTCTTTTAATATCCTGTGCATTTTATGAATTTTTAGAATTTATTTGGAGTTATTTGCTTATTTATTTTATTTGTGTATCAATAGATTCCGCTGCAGCAGATCCAATCGAGGAGTCCGAGTTCACAGCTGACGCACACGCCTACGCAGTCGTAGGAGGAGACGATTGGTATGACTACGGTGATCCCGAAGGCAAGTCATGCATCCTTTGAACACAATTGAACCCAATCTAGAGCTAGGTCATATTTTGGGTAGAGTACTACCTAGAAGTACTTAAATAGGATGCATGAGTTAATTTTCTAAAGTATTTTGAAATAGATAACACCTTGTATTTGATATTGTTATAAATGTAATGCCATGCCTTGAGTTGAGCCTAATTTATATCTTTGATAACTCTAGGTTGATTCTGCTTATTATAAACATGTTGAATGTTATAAGAACTTGTTATTTTATGTGATAGTTTTGGAAGTATATGATATATTTAAAGTTTTAAGGACATAACCCCCTTGTGCCAGTATAAGTGACACAGTTAGCACCCATCCACACGATCGAGGTAATCGGACCTAGTGTGTACTGCTCCAGCGAATTGAACTTCTGCAGCCTTTTAGTGTATCAGCATTTTTGGCTTTAACGTGTGTAATGGCCACTGAGTGTTGTAAGATTATTTGATTATATGAGTGTGGGTGCTGCGGTGCCCTTTGCGGTCTTTGAGGACTGCGTGTTCCTCCTAGTCGTGCAATAGTGGGTGGATGAGTCGTTGGGTTGGTGCACACCCTCGCAAAGGCCAAGTTGAGACCAACAGGCGCCTTGTCCTATAACCTGCTAGGCAGAACAGGGATGAGCTTGGGGCAATACTACACTTTGTTATCTTAAGCCTAGCTAGCTGTGGGTATCGTGCTGGTAAAGCTGGGTAGACGCTGCAGAGTCGTTTGGTATTCGAATACGCCGTGCTCCCGGTTAATGGAGATATGTCTATGGTTGAATCCAGAGTAATGGCATGAGTAGAATTGTGATAATGGTTTAAATTGAGAGATGACGACATGTAATATTAAACCCTTTAAAACTAAATTTGTTTATAAATTAGGATGTTTGTGAACTACTGATAAGGTTTAGAGTTAAACCAGTTCCCTCCTTTGTTATATCCTGCATCACTATTTATTTCCCTGCATGGCTTGCAGAGTACTTGTGTACTCAGTCTTGCATATTTTGGGCTCCAGTCGTTCAGGGAGAAGTTGCAGGTGAAGTCGAGGAAGCCGTCGATCCGCTGGATTGGGATGAAGACGAAGGCTTTGAGTTCTAGGTCGACTCTACACTCAAGTCGTTCCTGTGGTGCAGAGTTGCGTCTTTTGGTTGTACGTGTATGGCCATAGGCCCGTTATGTGCGTGTGTTGAGTTTGGGTTGTACTAGAACCTTGTCGGTTTGTATAATTAATCGAAGTTCTGTTTGTGTATCATTCTATGCATAACTAAACTTCCTAGGCGGTTACGTGTATTGTGGGACGTTTGGACCCCCTCCGAACAGTCCCCACAGCCCATTTTATTTTAAAAAAATTCTTTTCGAGTAAAAAATGTCTAAAAATCGCCCTCTGGGAGGGTGATTTTTTACTACCACATTATAAAACCCCCTCCCAGCTTCTGAAAAGTTTATAAAATTCATAAAAATAACAGAAAAAAGAAGAGAGAGCTGAGAGTGAAGGCAAACAAAAGCGGCGAAGCCCTGCCGGTTTACGGATTCGTCTGCAGGTAATATTTTATGTCTCTTTGCAGTTTTCATTTCTAATCATCAAATGATGTAGTATGTGTAGTACTGTAGATCTATTGTAGTTGAGCATAACGGCTAAGGACATTAATAGGCCGGATGAGAGAAGTTAGGTTTTTTTTACTAGATGTGTAGCACTAGTTCGTGAAATGCTAGGGAGATGGAAATGAGGACGATGATATTTCATTTTTTGTAGTCATGTGTAGTATACCCTAGGTGTGTAGTTGTATAAGGTATTTTTATCCTAGCGAGTTATAACTTGCGTTTATTTGTTTATAATGTAGGTTGCTATGGATGCGTTCGGTATGTTCAGTCGTCAACGACCTCCGATTGGCGTGCCTCCGCCGATGTGTTGGTGCGAAGATAATTGCAAAGTTGCAATAAGTGAGAAGGATCACACATACCGGCAAAGGTATTGGATGTGTGCTAATTATGCATACTCCCCGGAGAAGCCAAAGCCGCAAGGGAAGAAGGAGAAGTCGAAGTGTCGATGTTTTACACCGGCAATATGAATATGGGGCTACTTGGCAAGGGGAAACTCGGTGGATTGCAACGGAACACGGAGAGATTTTATACTGGTTCAGGCCCTCGATGCGAGGTAATACCCTACGTTCAGTTGGGATGCATTCCTTTGAGGATTATGGTGGTGGTTATGATGAACTCTTGATGATCTGCCCTCATGGGGCGCCCTGCCTCCCCTTATATACCAGGGGATAGGGGTATAAGGTAGAAATCCCAGCCAGATACGACCAAGAGATTTCCTTCTTAGAGATACATCTTACCCGACTAGGACTGTATATTTTTTTTATACAAGGCAAAGTCTGTCGGGTGCTACTATATCTCTAATTACAAGTCTTGGCCAATCCTCTGTCTGAGTGGGCCCATATGCTTGTGATGAGGTACCCGGGGCCCATGGCCTCCACAGTAACCCCTGAGACCTTCATAGTTGAGTCACAGCTAATGCCGAGTGCTCATCCTCCACGGTGAAGATTGTCCGAGTGCATTGCTCTCGAGTACTCTTTGTCCGAGTGCGTCTTCTTCTCGAGTCCTGCTTCATTTCAGCTGGCAGCGAGGCTATGAACGACTTCATATAGATGTATGAATAGTGTACACCGAATAGGCGCACCTATTAGGTGTAGCCCCCGACTTTGTGCTTAATTGTGAAAACAATTAAACATAAAGTCAAAGATCTTTAACCTTGTAGTCTTTCTCAAGTAGTATACTACTGGTATATGTGACTCTTCGGTATCATGTCAACCGGAATATAATTTATAGTCTTGCCGAGTAGCATGCCACTCGTATATGGGACTCTTTAGCTTCATGTCAGCCGGAAAAGGGGTTTATAGTCTTTCCCGAGTGGTGTCCCACTCAAAAGTTAGAGTCCTCAGCATCATGTCAGTTGAAAAAGATATTTATAGTCTCTCCCAAGTAGTGCACTACTCGGAAGTTAGACTCTTCAGCGTTATGTCGACTGGAATAATGTCACTCATGGCAACTGTTGGCCAAGCATGTAGGCCGAGTACCACTTTATAAAAATAGATCCATTGCATGGTCAGGTGTACTTAAGAGATACCTGCATCCCCAATGTTGATGAAGACCAGTTTGTGATCCTTATAAGGATATATCCTCAATACCTGGTGGATAAAACAGATACCCAAACACATGTGTTTAGCAATTAGGCCTTCATGAAGCATATCTGCTTACCTCATCGGTTTCTATTGGTAGCACCTGTACTGCGATTTTAACATAGCCAGCGAGCGGCCCATATTGAGCGGGCTACTATAGAAACTCATATCTTGGTGGCCCAGTACCAACTGTGTAAGCCTAAGCCTATGAGTCGGGACAGGCTCTAAAAAGGCTGGGGGAGAGAGAAAAGATTCCTCTATCTTCCCCAAGCGACCAATCGTTTCGTCTTTCCAGCTCCGCGCCGAAATTTCGCCTCCCGCTCCGCTAGGGTTCGCCATTGCTTGCTCCTCCCCATTAAAGCTCGAGCAATTCCGCTTTCCTTTGTCCATTCCAAGCCCCTGACAGCATTTCCCCCAAATTTCTTGTCCCCCCAACCATGCCGAGGGTTCCAGATTTCGTCGGGGCGTCGGACGAGGCGTGGCCGACCTTGGATTGCAGCCGGTCGAAGCTGGAGAGTCTGGAGAAGTCGCAGCGGCTGCAAAGCCATGACATCATCCACTGGCGCCCAGCTGAAGGTGAGTCGGTTCCAAATCCCCAAGCCGGTGAGTGTCACGCCCAGAAATTCACCAGAATTTCCAAAACTAATTTTTGCAATAAATCCTCGTCCAGGAATCAGCCGAGGTACACAAATTGACAATTTGATAAACATAACCAAAACGAAATAACGATAAATACTTATAACAGAGGCACTTAGTCCTCACACAGAAGAAAACAGCAGCGGAACGGCAACTAGCATAGCTTCAGCTCCAAGCCACAGGCAGCTCAACTGGGGTATAAGCCAAACACCATCTTCTCCTCCACGCAAAGCTTCACTCTAAAGATTGCAATAATGCAAGACTGAGTACCACCCACCGTACTCAACAGGCCACACTAGGGAATGCAATGTAATGCAACAGGATATCAAAGGAAAAGGCATAATATGGCTTATTGGCATAAAACAGCATTTAAAACATTTGCATTCGAAATCATTAAAAGCATTATAGTTTAATTAATATCAGTATTGCATCAACCACTGAACAGCCCTCCAACGCAGTTCAGGCCCAAACCATAACTCTCCAAACAGGAGCTATCAATATTCCATCACTTATCATCATTATTAAATAATGTGGGACTAATCACAGAAACATTGCTAGGCCGCTCATTAACCGCGAGCACGGCTATTTGAATAGTTTTACTCTGGCCAGAGATGTACCAATTTACCCACAAGACACAATCTCAACATCATGTCAGCCATGCGTCGCGATACTCAAAAGTACCCGAATAGAGATTGTGATAAGACCCTCCATGTAACCCGCACAACAAGGGAGCCACCCGCTGGACCACCAGTTTTCGGCAGGAGCTGATCAGGCCCCCAACAGGGAAACGATCTAACGCCCAAGACATGGACTTATTGACGCAGCCATGGTGGTCTTATTGACACAGCCACAACACACCATGGTGGACCCCGGTTGAACGTACTACACATTGGATCCTACCATTACCCATGCTGGCTTGTGGTTAGCACGAGTATTGCTTCGCAACAAGTAGTCTGCGAACCGGTCCTTAACTGTCATGAGCACCGCTAGCAACATTCCAACCTGGTGCTCACAACCCACCATCAATCAAGTTTTAGTTGACATAGTTACTTAATCAACCACGACTCACGGTCATGAAAAATATAGCCCTTAATCCATAATTAGTCATAAATGAGTCATTAATTATCCACATAAAATGACACTATAGTTTCTAGGCATGGCTAAGCAAATCCTAAATAATCTAGCCAGATAAATAATTAAACACCCGGCTAGTCAATATTATTACCCGGGGTATCAAGGTATAGATATCAACATCAAAATGGCCATAAATATCAAGGAATATTGGCTATTAAATAGTTACCCATAATAATGTCATTCTAAAGCATTTCATGCAATAACTTTAAAATAAAATAGCTTTCGCAAACGGGATCAACATGCTCAAGGAGATTGTCGTGTGACTTGCCTTGCAATCGCAAAAGTCTTCAAATGATCTTCCGAACTCTTCCGCAAACTCCAAAGTCTTCCGAATCGACGATTGTACGCAACTACACGTAAAACGATAATAAATCCTAAGAAACTCCAAATAAACAATACATAAAAATGCATAAACAAGTGAATTATGATTTTAGATAATTTAGGAAGAATAACGGGTCGATTCGGACTTCAAATGGAAAAGATATGGCTTTTAGAAGATTGAATCCAGAATGAATCTGAAAAGAATTGGAAAAGAATATTCTCAAGAATATTCTCTGAATTTTCGATTAGAATAATTATTTTAGATAAATGCTGACATGTGGGGTCCATGGTCAATGACCAGGCATACGATGGACTTGGTTCATGGATTTAGAATAGGAAGGGCCGATGGAATGCTGAGGTGGATAGGGCCGACGTGGTACTGGATTGCGACATATGGATCCAACCCGACGGCTGGGATCGGCTTAGAATTTTATGTGGATTGGACGGCCCGAATTAGGTCTCAAAGGTTAGACGACCGGGATGGCTTGAAGATATATTCGCTGGGGTCCATGCAGCAGTAGCACGCCGTGGAGCCAATCGAGCTCGGCCGTCCAAGGCGCAGCACGGGAGACACGCCGGCAACGGTCGGGGGTTCGACAATGACGGCGATTGATAGTGCCACGACGGCGATGCGTTGGCGAGCCGAGACCGACGAGAGATGGGGCAATGCAATGGTGTCGTCGGCCTGGAGTGGAGAGGAGGGGATGCGGCGTGCAAGTCCGGCAAGCAGGTTCGCCAGCAGCAGGCAAGACGACAACAGCTCGGGACGGCGGAATTTGACAACCAGACAACAGCAGTGCACGGGAACAGGGGTGGCGACCTAGGGCAGGGCACAACGGGCGGCAGCGCCGGGGAGGAGACGACGATGGCGGAACCGACGGCGACGACAACGACGAACACGGGAAAAGACGAGGCGCCGGTGTAGATGACGACGGCGATGACTGTCTGGCAACGGCGGCGGCACGGGGCAGCGCGTGGAGCAGGCACAGCGGTTGGCGGCTCAGGCATGGCGTCGCAGCATGCAGCAAGGCGACGCGACGACGGCGGCTCCTCGACGGCAGGTGGCGATGACATCGAGGAAGGGGCGCATCGGCCTCGGGATGACGGACGGCAGCAGACGCCGAGGGACGCCGGAGTGGAGGGAGATGAGGAAGAGGGGTGGCAGCTTCGGGGCTCACCGAGACCGGAGGAAGCGGTGTTCGGCGGCAGCGGCAAAGGCAGTCGGCGGAGGCACGAGCAGAGGCAACGGCGGCAGATGGGGAAGACATAGGGCGGCGACGACGGTACGGGAGAGAACGGCGCACGGGCGATAGACGACGACGACGACAACAGGCAGAGGAGGGGAGGCGGCTACGAGGATGCTCACCAGCGGCGGCTTCGGCCACAGAGGCGACGATGGCGACGGCTGCCCAGTGAAGGTGACGCTGGACAGCAGGGCGGCTTGCAGGCGGGGCACTGGAAGCAGGGCAGCGGCTCGGGGAAAGCAGAGCAGGGCGGCGGCGGCTTCCTGTGGCGGCGGCACCGCGGGCAGGGGCGCGTGCAGGGGTGACGGCGGCCTGGCGAGGCGGCACACAGGGCAACGGCGCTTCCTGGCGGCTCTGGACGCACGGGCAAACGGGGGCGGCGGCAGCGCAAGACGAGGCGACGCGGCAAGGCGGGCTCGACGCGCGGTGGCACGGCTGGGACGGCGCTGCGGCTAGGGCGCTGGGCGGCGCGACGGGGTGACGGCG
The DNA here is from genome assembly GCA_003991445.1 of Oryza meyeriana var. granulata. Classification (NCBI taxonomy): domain Eukaryota; kingdom Viridiplantae; phylum Streptophyta; class Magnoliopsida; order Poales; family Poaceae; genus Oryza; species Oryza meyeriana. The sequence continues at coordinate 141,419 of RYFJ01002078.1, forward strand.
GCGGCCTGGCGGCGTGGAGAGGAGCAGAGCCGGCTAGGGCACAGGGCTGGCGGCTGAGGCATATATAGGGGCGGCGGCGGGTTCGGCGGTGGCCGTTACGGGGCGGAGGCGTAGGGGCTGGCTTGGGCCGGGCGCGGTGGCGGCGGTGGCCAAGGAGCGGCGGTGGTAGGCCGAGCGCAGGCCGGGCCTGGAGAGCTCGGCCGAGGAGGGGCTTGGCCCGGGCGCTCGGGGTTGAGCAGGCCGGCTCGGGCTGGATGTAGAGAGAGACAGAGGAAGGAGACGAGAAGAAAGAGGAGGCAAGGAGCAAGAAGGTAAACAGGGAAAAGGGAAAAAGGATAAAGGGAAAAAATAAAAGAGGAAAGGGAAAAAGGAGCGGGGTTTTTTAGATTATTTTTGGAACTCGGGATTAACGAGACATTTTTAGAATCGGAATATTTATTTAGAATAAAGGAGACCAAGGGGTTTTAGGATGAAACGACTATTCTGAATATTGAGGGTATATACATTCATACATATATATACATAGGTATAAATATATATATTGGGAATCGAACAGTATTTGGAAGTAAATAGAAAAAGAATATATGTAGTGGGATCCGGGAGACAGAATATATTGTGGGATCGGAGAACACTTGGAGGAGATTAGGAAACGGAATATACTCTGAGAGGTTCGGGAAACAAAGGGTATTTTATCAGGGAGTATTTGGGGAAACCGGATCTCGGAATAATTCGGGAATCCGATAAAATTGGAAATTATTTTGCAGAGATCAATAGTTCGGATTATTCGAGCATAATTGAACTTCCCAAGATATGTGGATATTTTGGAGATGCGGGAAATTATAATATTTTCCCGGGAACTGGAAAATGGAATATTCCGAATAAAATATTTTGGGATTAGGGAATTGACAAGGGTGTTTTATTGGGACTGGAATTTGGAGAAATCTCAGACGATTGGGGATTTGGATTCATTTTGACAAAAAAGGAGTTTAAGGGAATATTTGGGATTTATCTCAAAGGGACGTATAGATATTTCGAATACAAAGGATCTCAAATTGGGAGTCCAAAGAGTTCTAGGATTTCAAAGATGAATAAATCCGGTAACTCCGAATTTAGGTTTTTGAGGTGACTTTAGGGTTCTGGGAACGACACAAAACCCTAGAGGAAAAAGAGAGTCAGAGTTTACGATGAACGGGGGAGACTTCAAAGGACTGAATCAGAAACAACCCAAACAGGGAAAAGGAAAAGGAATTTATTTATATTTATTTACTTACTTTAGTGATCTTTATAGCATTAAAATTAATTCTGTAGCTCCGAAAAATCCAAGAAAATTTCAGAGAGTTTATTAAATCACGGGGAATTTACCAGAAGTAAATATCACCATGAAACACGAAGAATTTATTATTATAAATACTCAAACGCTTAAAATACTCTTACAAAACCCCTGGAATATAAAAGCATCCAAGTATTTATTTAAAATTTAAACTCGGGATTTTTAATATTGGAAATTTCAAATTTTTATTCAAACTCTTTTCTCAAACAAAAATTTTCTAGTGTATTCTTGTATTTCCATTTACCCACGATAATTTTTAATTAAGACGATTTTCAGGGCGTTACAGTGAGACTGTTGTTTTTGCCTCTTTCTTTGACCGGGGTTTATGTCTTCCCTCCTCTGCGTTCCTCCGCCGTCTTCTTAGCTTCTACGGATTGGAGTTGGTGAATCTAAATCCCAACTCGATCTTGCAAATATCTATTTTTGTGACTCTTTGTGAGTGCTACTTGGGTGTAGAACCCCATTTCAATTTCTTTAGGCACTTATTCCACATCAAGCCCCAACCCTCGAAGAATAAGGTCCAGGTGATTGGGGGGCTGGCCTTCAGTTGAAGAGTGAAATGAAGAAAATATATATCAATCTTCCTTTGAAATCCTCCTTGAAAGGTTGGCATAAGGAGTGGTTCTACTGTTCTGATCTGAAACCCTCCCTGCCTCCTTCACCGGCTCACCGCCAGTGGTCTTGCCCAATTGGTCATCGGATCCAACTTTCAAAGAGATGGGCCAAGTGCATTAGTTGCTGGCAAGACTGGAGAAATTTAAGAGAGCCAGCCTGACCGGCCCCTAGGTGGCCAAGCGTTTCTTGACCCAACATGTCCAGCCATTGAAGCTGAGGAGCGAGTTCTGCTGGGATTACCAGGGGAGAAATGACCCTGACCGAGAAAGCCAAGAGGTGGCTGACCAGCAAAAAGTGACTGAAACATTATTCGGTTATTTCTCTAGTGGGGTGGTCGAAACCGAGGATGCAGAGCGCTCCATCGCGGCTTATAGCCGAAACCGGCCTCGTCCCAAGGTAACCTTGCTTCTCTTCTGTGATGAATGCTTGTAGACATGTATCCATAATTGCTCAGCGTCGTGCAATGTATATTATTGAATCGTTTGCAGTGGTGCAAGGAGTTTGATGATGACTCCCGTCCGTTGTTGGCCACGAAGTCGAATAAGAGGCTGAGAAGTCCTTCTGCCGCCCAGCCCGACTCCAAGAGAGCGGGAAAGAAACCCATTGTAGATCAAGGCAAGAAGGAGGTCATGAGGCCGAGTGCCGCAGCTGGGAGTCTGAAAATAAAAGATCCCACCAGTATTGCACCCAGGCCATCGAGTCCCAGACAGGGACCGACGCGGTCGAGCCCAGCACCATCAAGCCCAACGCGAGCGCCGCCGAGTACGAGGCTGACTCCAACGCCGCCAAGTACCCGAGCGCCCTAGCCAGCCACACCGTGAACGGGGCCGACTAGGACAGGAATGCCACCACCGACTGCCGCACCTTCTGGCCCGACAGCCAGCAGCCCTCCAGTGCCACCCTCCGGATCTCCCGGAAAAAAGCTCAAGTTCTCCAAGAGGTAGGCCATTCTGGGTCTTCTGAAAATCGTGTTCAACATTGTAGCGTCTTGATATCTGACTTGTTATGTACGAAACGGGCCGATATTAATCTTAAGGAGACCACGCCGACTACCCCTCCTGTCGAGCTTGCCCCAGCCGATCCAGCGCCAGCGAGCACGCCTGCTGAGCCAGCGGCGGCCCCAGTTGCAGAAACTGAGGCCGCCCTGACTGCAGTGCCACCGACCCCAGCCGACCAAGGGGCGGTTGCTGAAGCCACTGTTCCAGCCCCTGAGCCGACGCCCGTCGTCTAGGCCGTCGCTGCGGCTCCTGAGCCAGCCCCCGAGGCCCCGGATGCCGCCGAGTTGGGGGCCAGGACCCCGTCACCATCCTGGTCACTGTCGTCGTGGTCGTCGTCATCGTTGTCCCTTCCTTCGGATAGACCAGACCTTCCCAGGATCGAGGCCCCTCCGCGCAAGTTTCCGAGGACGTTCTGCTGGACGGCGCCCAACGGAACTGCGCGGAGCTACAAGCATGATGAGGCGGCGGTGGAAAAGGAGCGAGAAGACTTGCTTCGTTCCACAATCGTCGCGTCCCAGGGGATTCAGGTATGATTTCCTTTGTATTGGAATCTTGGTAGTATATCTTGACGCTTGACTCTGCTTTGACTTGTTACTCCCCGAGCAGAAGCTTGTCGATCGCTCGGAGAAGATGCACGAGGTGCTGACCCGAGTTACCCCCCAGCTTCAAGAATTGGAACAGCTCCAGGCCTTGAAAGCCGAAGTAGAAGGGCACAGCCAGGAGAGGGAATCTTGGCTGAGGGAGGCTGTCACCGAGCTCAGGAGTGAGAATAGGGACCAAGCCAAGAAGATGAGAGGTAAGCCTCCAGAATACTTCTTCCTGAACAAATCTTAGTATATTTCTCTAGTTGTGTTTCTCCCAACTGCCCAGTTGTGTCTTGACTGCAACATTGAGTTCTTGACTAATCTGTCGTGGAGCCCTCAAAGCCGAGCTGAAGTCCTGAACAGAGGGAGAAACCCAGCTGAAGGAGGCCGAGAGAGCCAAGGCCGAACTTGAAAAGGACAAGGCCGACTTGACAAAGGCCAAAACCGAGCTTGAGCAAGAGAAGGCCAAGTTGAAAAAGGCCAATACCAAGCTTGAGAAAGAAAAAGTTGAACTGGAGAAGGCCATAGCCAAGTGGGAGGCCGACTACAAAAGTAAGTCTCCACCCTAACAATAACCTTAGCCAATCCATTAATTACTCCATCTGCAGCTTTCCTTAACAAGTTTTCCTGTTGGTGAACCCGGGTAGCTGCTAGAGCCAATTCCCAAATCCAGTTTCAGAGATCAGGGTAGTCAAGGAGTCATAGGAAACCCTTGGCGAGTCCGTGAAAGGGCTCCTTGACCTGATAGATCCTCGTCCTGTGGGAACCAGCTCCAGCACAATCTTTCAACTGGAGGAGCGCCTTAAAGATGCACCGAGTGCCCTGAAGAGGTACTCAGATGAGCATGTTATTGCCGGCATGGCCCAAACCCTGGCAATGACCAAGTCCATCTACCCAAGGGCAGATGCTGAAGCCATCGGGAAGGGGTTTGCCAGGAGACGACTCCTAAGGAGGCGCTGGAGCTGATAGGCAAGACGAGACCGATTGCAGAGGTTATCACTCGGGACCTAGGTATGTAAAAAAAGTATATCATGCAGTCGGTGTGTATATAAGCTTTTGTAAGAACATATGTAAATATATGTGCAAGGCCGCCAAGCACTGAATTATTACTCAATTGTCATTAGCTTTACCCGACTGTATAGTCTGTGCTGAGTTGGTCTATAGGAACTTTGATAAAATCGTTCACGTAGGAGGCTATACTCGGCCAAACACAACAAAGTCATTGCAAAACTTCATAACTTAAGTAAAATAGGCTCGTATATTATTGACAAAGCACATATAATACATGCAACCCCCGACTTACTACTCGGTTGGAACAAGCGGCGTAGTGAGTCAGAGAAAAACTGTACACATAGGAAAGTATAAAACTCAGGTATAAAAAGGACGTAGCTATTCTATATTCCATGAGTTGCTGATGAGGACACCGTCTTCAGTCTTCAGTCGGTAGGCGCCTGGCCGCGTAGCCTCGGCTGTAATGAACGGCCCTTCCCAGATTGGGGATAGTTTGTGCCTATATTTGGTGGTTTGTATTTTTCTCAAGACGAGATCTCCGACCAAAAAGGCGCGGCCACAGACATTGCGATTGTAATAGCGACGCAGGCTCTGAAGATATCGTGCCGACTAGATTGTTGCGATATCCCTTGCTTCTTCCAACTGATCTAGCTCGACCAATCGGGTATTGTTTGAGATGACTTCTGACTAAGCCCGAACTCTCGGAGAGCCGAACTCTAACTCGGTTGGTAACACAGCCTCAGCACCGTAGACAAGAAAGAAAGGGGATTGCCATGTTGCCTGACTAACCGTGGTTCTGAGAGACCAGAGAACAGATGGGAGTTCTTGTACCCACCGGCCCGTGTATGGTTATAGTCGGTCGAATATCCTGGCCTTGATACCTTGTAAGACCATACCATTGGCGCGTTCAACCTGCCCATTGCTCCGCGGGTGTGCCACAGACACATAGCAGATCTTGATGCCGAAGTCGTCTGTCGATGTTTTACACCAGCAATAAATATATGGGGCTAGTCGGTGGATGGAAACTCGGTGGATTGCAAAGGAACACAGGAAGATTTTATACTGGTTCAGGCCCTCGATGTGAGGTAATACCCTACGTCCAGTTTGTATGTATTCCTTTGAGGATATACGGTGGTGGTTCTGATGAACTTGTGTGCACCTCTGAGCTTATGAGTGCTCTCCTGCCCTCATGGGGCGCCCTGCCTCCCCTTATATACTGGGGGACAGGGTTACAAGGTGGGAGTCCCCATCGGATTACGACTAGGAGATCTCCCCTTAGAGATATAACGCACCCGACTAGGACTGTATATTCCTTTCTATACAAGGCGAAGTCTGCCGAATCTAGCTATATCTCTAATTACAAGGCTAGGCCCATCCTCTATCCGAGTGACCCATATGCTTGTCATGAGGTACCCGGGGCCCATGGCACCCACAGTAGCCCCCGAGACCTTCATAGTTGAGCCACAGCTGATGCCGAGTGCTCGTCCTCCACGGTGAAGATCGCCCGAGTGCGTTGCTCCTGAGTACTCTTTGTCTGAGTGTTTCTTCTTCCCGAGTCCTGCTTCATGTCAGCTGGCAGCGAGGCTATGAAGGGCTCGATGTAGATGTTGGAATAGTGTGCGCCGAATAGGCGCACCTATTAGGTGTAGCCCCCGACTTTATGCTTAATTGTGAAAACAATTAAACATGAAGTCAAAGATCTTTAACCTTGTAGTCTTTCCCGAGTAGATTACTACTGGTACATGAGACTCTTCGGTATCATGTCAACCGGAATATGATTTATAGTCTTGCCGAGTAGGGAACTACTCGTATATAGGACTCTTCGACTTCATGTCAGTCGGAATGTGCGTTTATAGTCTTGCCGAGTAGGATGCTACTCGTATATGGGACTCTTCAGCGTCATGTCAGCTGGAAAGGGGGTGTTTATAGTCTTTCCCGAGTAGTATACTACTCGAAAATTAGACTCGTCGGCATCATGTCAGCCGGAAAAGGTGTTTATAGTCTTTCCCAAGTGGCGTCCCATTCGGAAGTTAGACTCTTCCGCATCATGTCAGCGGGAATGAGAATTTTATAGTCTCTCCCGAGTAGTGCACTACTCAAAAGTTAGACTCTTCAGCGTCATGTCGGCTGGAGTAATGTTGCTCATGGCAACTGGTGGCCGCGCATGTAGGCCGAGTACCACTGTATGAAAAATAAATCCATTACGTGGTTAGGTGTACTCGAGAGAGATACCTGCATCTCCAATTTCAATGAAGACCAGCTTGTGATCCTTGTAAGGATGTATCCTCGAGACCTGGCGGATAAGACAGATACCCAAACATATATGTTTAGCAATAAGGCTCTCATGAAGCATATCTGTTTACCTCATCGGCTCCTGTTGGTAGCACCAGCGCTATAATTTCAACTCAGCCTGCGGGCGGCCCACATGGAGCATGCTACCGTAGGAACTCATATCTTGGTGGCTGCTACCAAATAAGCCGGCCTGAGCCGACCTATCCAGCATAGCTCTAGGGAAGTATCATCCATCGCATGTCAGGATGAGTTTTTTGGTGTTGGTAACCGCAATCAGCCAGAGAAATCCTTATTCGCAAGCCTTTCCGACTTACGTTCTGGATGCAAACTGGTTGCCACGTAAGCCTGAGTGGGTATAATGCAGGATCTACTTGCCCTCCTTAGGTGTGACACAGTGCATGAGAACTCCGGATGCACTTTGACGATATAAGTCTTCTCTGACTTGGGTAAAGCCGAACAAGGTACCCGAACCTTGCATTAGCAGAGGGTTCGGCTGGCGACCCTCATGGGGCGTACCCTATCCAACAGAATTATAGCCAAGCTAGGCACCCGAACCTTGCATTAGCATAGGATTCGACTAGCGACCCTCATGGGGCGTACCCAACCTGACAGAACCGTGACAAAATAAGGGTACCCGAACCCTAGCATTAGCGTAGGATTCGGCTGGCGACCCTCATGGGGCGTTACCCTATTTAGCCGAGTGGTATACAGCCCGACTGGCGCCGGGGCCGATTGTTAGCTCCCATGGAGCGCAGTCGGGGAAGATGACGTCCGACTGGCGCAAGTACTCGGTAAGTAGCCCTCATGGAGCATCCCGAGTGTATTTCGGCAGACTTGTCCAGCCCCGAGCGTAGGAGATAGGCTCGAAGCCCTGAGTTCCTGTCACGCATATCCGGAGCTGGCCTGCAATATAAAAATATCGGATGAGTAGCATCTGATGATGGAAATAATCACCCGAATAAAATGTATTTTACAATGTATGTAAATACGTGTTTCTTCCTCTTTTTGATATTAAATTTCTCTCGAGTAGTTGACCTTACGTTAAGCACTCTGCCCGACTAGTCATAGCCCCCTAGCGTCGGGAGTTGGCTCATGGCTCTTTCCCAGGCACGCGTTTTGGGTGACTTGAGTTCGTCTTACATGGAGCAGAGTTTCACGGATCGAGATTTATGCTACTCGAGTACTTTTATAATCATTTAAGAGCAAAAACGGAAAAAAAGTAAATGCGCAGCTTGTACACCTATTAGGTGTAAGCGGCTGTGGCAACTAGCAAGGCCGAGTGAGGAGATGTTTATCAGAAAGCGACTTAGTTGTTCGATATTTGGGAGTGGGGATGCCATCCATCAGTGTTTGAGCTTGTGAGCCCCCGAGCATGTCACTTGTTGTTCTGATAATCTTCAGTTGTTGAAGGTCGAAGGCGGTTGTGACCGACTGCCACAATGGAGCCGTTTGACTTGCGTTTGCGATTCCCAGCTTTAGTCGGGACCGCGTCGTCGGTGTCGTCCTGCTTCTTCTGTCAGGGTGACTTGTTGTCATCGAGGGCCTCGGCAACAGCGTGGGCCGAGTCGGCGTACTTGTTTGCCATGTCGAATAGGGCCTTGACAGAGTTGGGAGGCTCCGCGTGAATTTTGTCGATGAACGAGGTGTCTTTGACTCCTTTTCGAAAGGCGGCGATGACGACCTCATCCTTGATGTTTGGGATCGAATTTTTCTTCTCAGAGAACCTCTTGATGAAGTCACGAAGAGACTCGTTCTTCCTTTGATGCAACTGAAATAAGTCGTGCTCGGAAGATGGCCTCTCGTATGTTCCCTGGAAGTTGGTGATGAATCGTTCCTGGAGTTCTCCCCAAGAGCCGATTGATCGCTTTAGGAGTCCTGTTAGCCATGTCCTCGCTGAGTGGGCTAAAGCGACTGGGAGGTAGTTAGCCATGACTTTGTGATTTTCTCCAGCTGCTCGTATTGCCAGAGTGTAGACCGTGAGCCAGGACTCGGGATTGGTCTTGCCGTCGTATTTGTCGATGCCTGTAGGCTTGAAACCCGGCGGCCAGTCGACCTGTTGTAGCTCCTGGGTGAAGGCCGGTATGCCTTCGTCTTCATGAGGACTCCGACCCCGACTACGGCGGCGAAACCGCTCGTGGTGGAGGCCGAAATGCTCGTTCTCGTCTTCCAGTTGGCGTTGCTCGTCTTCTTCTCGTTCGCAGCGCCGAGCATTGGTGTCCTGCTGAAGATCACGCCATAGTTGGCCTCGGAGATCCCGGTTGTCCCGACGGTCACTTCGACGTTGCCAGTTGTTGTTTGGGTTGCTGAGTGACGTTTGGCGTGACTAGAGCCGGCCGCTCGGCGTCGCTTTGAGGTAGACGAGACTGCCATTGGGGATGCCGACCGGTTGGTCGGTATGAGGGTATCGCCCGACTGTTGGTGCTGCTGACATGCAGCAGCGGTAAGCATGGCTTTTATCCTTGCGATCGTCGGGGTGGCCTGGTGATCAGGCCCAAGCTGGACAGTGTCCAGTAGGGTTGCGGCAACCACGACGTTCTGTTGTGGCGTGACGAAGACATCGTGGTCACCGACTTTTGTTCGGAGGGCTTGTTGCTGAGCGGTTCGCCCAGCCCTGCATAGGCCGTCGTTGCGGGTGTGCAGGCGTCTTGCTTCTTCCTCCTATTGATCTCACAGTCGGCAGGCTTCCTCCTCTTGTTGCTCACGTAGTCGGCGTGATTCCCGAGTAGGAGTAGAGCCTTTGGATGCCATGAAGATTTCTCGTGGCGGGGAGAAGCTTGTCGAGCTGCTGTCCGACTTAGAGTCGTAGTCCGACTGGAAGTCGGAGTCCGACTTCGAGTCGAAGTCGGGATGGTTGATGGGGATGAGTGTAACTCCGACCTCCCTAGATCCGATCTCGAGCGACTCGGAGCCGTATCCGAGTCGAACTCCAGGGGATCGGGTTTGCCGCGTCGGATGTAGATTGTAGATATCCGCGGCGTCGCCGAGTCCGAACGGGAAGTTGACGATCTCTTCCCTTCTCGGCCGATCTCGGCCGGCTCAGAAACCGAGTCCGAGTCGAACACTGAAGGAAGAGTTGTCCCTGGACTTGGGCGTATTGGAGATCGCCGCAGCATGTCGTCGAAGATTGCCGCAGCGTCGTGTGGGCCGACTGGCGCGGAGTCGGCTGGTTCCTCGACCGGTTGGATCGTGTCCGTGTCGGCCAAGGTGAGATTGCCGATCTGGTCGGCGATGACGTCGAGGCTCCTGAATGCGATTGTATCTCCGGGGGAGAGTTCGCTGCCGTCGACTTTGGTTGCTAGATCCATCGAGCTTGTAGATGTAGATCGCGCCGATCCCCTACCTGGCGCGCCAACTGTCGATGTTTTACACCGGCAATAAATATATGGGGCTAGTCGGTGGATGGAAACTCGGTGGATTGCAAAGGAACACAGGAAGATTTTATACTGGTTCAGGCCCTCGATGTGAGGTAATACCCTACGTCCAGTTTGTATGTATTCCTTTGAGGATATACGGTGGTGGTTCTGATGAACTTGTGTGCACCTCTGAGCTTATGAGTGCTCTCCTGCCCTCATGGGGCGCCCTGCCTCCCCTTATATACTGGGGGACAGGGTTACAAGGTGGGAGTCCCCATCGGATTACGACTAGGAGATCTCCCCTTAGAGATATAACGCACCCGACTAGGACTGTATATTCCTTTCTATACAAGGCGAAGTCTGCCGAATCTAGCTATATCTCTAATTACAAGGCTAGGCCCATCCTCTATCCAAGTGGCCCATATGCTTGTCATGAGGTACCCGGGGCCCATGGCACCCACATCGTCACAGAAATCTTGAAACACGCCGCCCGTGAACTGAGTACTGTTATTGGTGATGATGCGGTTAGGGACCCCGAATCGGTATAATATACTCATGATGAAGTCCTTTGCTCGTGCTGCTGTTATGGTTGCAACGGGTTTGGCCTCAATCCACTTGGTGAATTTATCCACTAGACGAATAAGTGTGTGAACCCTCCTGGTGCTTTCTTGAAGGGCCCGACCATGTCAAGCCCCCATACTGCGAAGAGCCAAGCGATTGGGATTGTTTGAAGTTCTTAGGCTGGGAGATTGGTTTGTCTTGCGTAGAACTAGCAACCCTCGTATGTGCGAACAATGTCTTTGGCATCTGTTATTGCTATTGGCCAGAAAAATCCCTACCGGTAAGCCTTTCCGACTAACGTCTTGGATGCGGCGTGGTTGCCACATATGCCCGAGTGGATCGAATGCAGAATCTGCTTGCCCTCCTCGGTGGTGACGCAGCGCATGAGGACCCCGGATGCACTTCTTCGGTACAGGTCTTCTCCGACGACTAAGAAACTCTTGCTTCGATGTTTGATCTGTTCGGCTTGGCTGCGATCTTCTGGGAGTTAATCGTCCAGGAGGAATTTGAGAATAGGAGTCCGCCAATCGTGACATATGTGCAGCACCTCGTCTGTCACCGGGGTAGGTTCGCCTCCTGACTGCTCCGGTGCCGGTTTCTTCTTGACTGATGGCTCCATAAGTTCCTCAACAAAGATCCCAGTCAAGACCGCTTCTCGCTTGGATCCCATATTCGCCAATTCATCTATAGCATCATTGTATTGTCGTAGGACGTGTGTTATCTCCAGCCCGTCAAACTTGTTTTCCAGCTTGCGGACCTCCTGATAGTATGCCACCATGGTATCGTCGAGACATGTCCAGTCCTTCATAACTTGCTTTACCACGAGTTGAGAGTCTCCACGCACAACCAGTCGATGTATGCCGAGTGATATAGCAATGCGGAGCACGTGGATAGTGCCTCGTACTCGACGACGTTGTGGGAAGCCGGGAAGTGGATTTGTAGAACATACTTTAGTTTTTCGCCGGTGGGAGATGTCAGTACAACGCCAGCCCCGGCATCGCCAATCCGTAGAGAACCGTCGAAGTACATTGTCTAGTACTCTAGCTTCGCTGTTGATGTAGGCATTTGAACTTTTGTCCACTCGGCCACGAAGTCGGCTAGAGCTTGTGATTTGATTGCTGTCTGTGGCTGAAAGGTGATGTCGAACGCCATCAACTCGAGCACCCATTTAGCAATTTAGCCGGTGGCCTCGCGGTTATGCAGGATGTCCCTGAGTGGAAATGATATGACCACCGTGACCTAATGTGCTTGGAAATAGTGCACCAGCTTTCGAACAGTGATGAGTAGGCCATAGAGCAGCTTCTGGACCTATGAATATCTCATCTTCAAGTCGGCAAGGACTTCGCTGACAAAGTAGACTGGCCTTTGAACTCTTTGGATGTGACCTTGTTCGGATCGCTCAACTACCAGCACCGTGCTGACTACCTGAGTAGTTGCCGCCAAGTATAGCATTAGCGGTTCTTGGGGCACAGGTAATGCCAACACGGGGGGTGATGTGAGAAATTGCTTGAAGTCTTTGAAGGCTTGCTGGGCTTCAGGAGTCCATTGGAAATTGTCCGCTTTCTTTAATAGCTTGAAAAAGGACATGCCCTGTTCGCCCAGTCGAGAAATAAACCGGCTGAGTGCCACCATGTAGACTGTCAGCTTCTGGACGTCCTTCTGGTTAGTCGGGGGAGCCATGTTCATAATTGCGTTGACTTTCTCTGGGTTGGCCTCGATGCCGCGATGTGAGACAATAAAGCCGAGTAGCTTGCCGGATGGCACACTGAAGGCGCACTTTTCCGGGTTCAACTTCATCTTGAATCTTCGAAGGTTCTGGAAGGTTTCTTCCAGGTCAGCGATGAGGTCTTCTTTGGACTTGGTCTTGATCACCACGTCGTCGACGTAGGCCTCCACGTTGCGCCCAATCTGAGTGTATAGACACGCTAAATTGCCCGTTGATACGTTGCTTCAGCGTTTTTCAAACCGAACGGCATAGTGATATGGCAGTACGCTCCAAACAGCGTGATAAAAGACGTCTTTAGGCAGTCTTCCTTCTTCAAGCTGATTTGGTGGTATCCCGAGTAGCAGTCGAGAAAACTGAGAAGGTCGCACCCTGCAGTTGAATCTACCACCTGGTCTATTCTTGGTAAACCAAATGGGTCCTTGGGGCACGCCTTGTTGAGATCGGTGTAGTCGACGCACATACGCCATTTACCTTTTTCTTCCGGACCAGAACTGGGTTTGCCAGCTAATCCAGGTGATAGACCTCTTTGATGAACCCGGCTGCAAGAAACTTGGTTATCTCCTCCCGAATAGCATCTTTACGGTCTTGAGCAAAGCATCGCAGCCGCTGCTTGACTGGCTTGGCATCTGTCTTCACGTTGAGGGTGTGCTCGATCACCTTCCTTGGTACGCCTGGCATGTCAAACGGTTTCCACGCGAAGATGTCTTTATTGGCTTGGAGGAAGGTGACAAGCGCGTCTTCCTATTTGGGGTCGAGTCCGGTCCTAACTAGAGCAGTCTTGGAGGGGTCAGAAGGGTCTAGGGGGATCTTCTTTGTGTCCGAGTCCGCTGAAATTCCCAACTTCACTACTTTTTTGGCCGGAATTAGGTCTTCCTCGACTTCTGTTGTGATGGCTTGCCGAATGCTGTTGCGCCCGACTGCCGCCTCTTGTGACTGAGCCAATTCGCAACTCTCCTTGTCGCAGGTGAAGGCTTGCTTGACATCGCTGCAGAGGAAGAGGACTCCTGCTGGCCCTGGCATCTTGAGCACCATGTATGTATAGTGCGGTATCGCCATGAACTTGGCGAGCGCCGGTCGTCCGAGTATCGTGTGGTACGCGGTCTCGAAGTTGGCGACCTCGAAGCAGATGTTCTCTGTGCAGAAGTTATCCCATGTGCCGAAGGTGACTGGCAAGGTGATCTGCCCAAGTGGAGTTGAAGACAGGCCAGGAATTATCCCATGGAAGGGCGCCATACTCGACCGCAGATCTGAACGAGGAATCTTCATCTCATCCAAGGTCTTGGCGAAGAGGATGTTGAGTATGCTGCCTCCGTCTATGAGAACCTTCTTCAACTTGACGTTCTTGATGACCGGGTCCAGGACGAGTGGATAGCGTCCCGGGTGCAAAACCCGATCTGGATGATCAGCGCGGGTGAACGTGATGGACGTCTCTGACCAGCGCAAATATTGGGGGGCGTTTGATGTAGAGATTGTGTTGATGTCGCGTGCTGTTAGCTTCTACTTGCGCTTAGACTCATACGCAGACGGCCCTCTTAAGATGTGGTTGAGCTCGGCCTGGGGATCTTGAAAATCGTCGGCCAGGTCTTGATCTGGCTTGTCCTTGTCCTTGTCGGCACCAAATGATGAAGCCTGCTCGGAAGCAAACTTCTTGAGCATGAAGCAGTCTTTGGCCACGTGCTTGCCCTTGGGTGGAAGGGGCATGGCCCATTCATGAGCTTTTGGTAGTCGTTGTTCCGTTGGGGCCGCGACTTAGTTCGCTCCATGTTGGCCACCTCGTTGTCCGACTTCCGCTTGCGGTTGCCAGTCTTATTTTGCGATGGCTCGTTGTCGGCTTTCGCCTTCTGGTCCTTCTGCCGGGACTCCTTCTTGTCGAGGGCCTCGACGACCGCTTCAGCTGAGTCGGCGTATTTGTTGCCATGTCAAAGAGAGCCCAGACGGAGGATGGTGGCTTCCGAGTGAACTTCACGACAAACTGGGCGTCCTTTACTCCCTTGCGGAAGGCGGCGATGACGGCCTCGTCCTTGATCATTGGGATTTTGTTGCGCTTCTCGGAGAACCTCTTGATAAAGTCGCGTAGAGACACGTTCTTCTTCTGGTGCAGTTGATATAGATCATGCTCGGAAGACGGTCTCTCGTAGGTCCCTTGAAAGTTAGCGATGAACCGCTCCCTAAGTTCTCCCTAGGAACCGATCGACCGCCTCGGGAGCCCTGTTAGCCATGTCCTCGCCGAGTCGGCTAGTGTGACTGTGAGGTAGTTAGCCATGCCTTTATGGTCACCTCCGGCAGCTCGAATTGCCAGGGTGTATACAGTGAGCCAGGACTCGGGGTTGGTTTTGCCGTCGTATTTCTCGATCCCCGTAGGCTTGAAGCCTGACAGCCAGTCGACGTCCTGGAGTTCGTGGGTGAAAGCTAGAATGCCTTTGTCTTCATGAGGGCTCCGGCTCCAACCGCGGCGGTTAAACTGCTCGTGGTGAAGACCAAAACGCTCGTTCTCGTCCTCCAGTCGGCAGCGCTCATCCTCTTCGCATTGGCAGCGCCGGGCATTAATGTCATATCGGAGGTCTTGGTTGAACCAGCGATCATACTAGTGACGCCGCCTGTTGTTGTTGCGAGTGTCGCCGAGTGATGTTTGCCACGATTCCTCGTGTGGCCGACAAGAGCCAGCCGCCCGACGTCGTGCTGACGTAGATGATCCTGCCGCCGGAGAACCCGACCGGTTGGTTGGCACAAGTGTGTCGCCCGACTGCTGTTGCTGCTGATAGGCAGTAGCTGTAATCATTGCCTTGATCTTGGCGATAGTCGGCATGGCCTGGTGATCAGGCCCGAGCTGGAGCGTGTCCAGCAGGGTTGCGGCGGCCACAATGTTTTGTTGTGGCGTGACGAAGACGTCGTGGTCGCCGACTTTTTTCTGGAGGATCTGTTGCTGAGCGGTTTGCCCAGCCTTGCGTATCCCGTCGTTGCGAGCCTCGCGGTTGGCTTCCTCCTGTTGTCATAGTCGGCGTGCCTCCTCCTGTTGTTCCTCTTGTAGTCGGCGCACCTCCGGTGGTGGTGTTAAAGCCATGAAGATCTCGCGGGCAGGAGAAAACTCGCCAGACTGGAGTCCGAACTAGTGTTCGAACCATTGTCCGACCTAGAGTCGGAGTCCGAGTAGTTCATCGGAGTAAGAACGACTCCGACCTCCCTAGATCCAATCTGAAACGGCGCTTGGCTGTGTCCAAACTGAATCGCAGGAGATCGGCTCTGCCGCGTAAGATGTAGATTTGCGGCGTCGCCGAATCTGCGTGGGAGATTGACAATCTCTCCCCTTCCTAGCCCAACCCGGGCTGGCTCAAGGCCTAGCGCGAGTCGGACGCCGAAGGAGAGAGTTGTCCCAAAGCTCGGCGAAGTTGAAGATTGCTGCATTGGATTGATGATAGTTGGCACAGCATCTTGTGAGCTGACTGGCGCGGAGTCGGCTGGTTCCTCGGCCGGTTGGATTGGATCTGCGTCGGCCAAGGTGAGATTGCCGATCTGGTCGGCGATGAAGTCGACGCTTCCGAAGGTTATTGTGTCTCCAGGGGAGAATTTGTCACCATCGACTCCTGATGTAGGATCCATCGAGGTTGTTGGTGTAGATCTCGCCGAAGCCCCTACCTGGCGCGCCAACTGTCGATGCTTTGCACCGGCAATAATACTACGGGGCTACTCGGCGACCTGGAATTCGGTGGATTGCAGAGGACCACGGGAAAATTATACTGGTTCAGGCCCTCGTGGTGAGGTAATACCCTACGTCCAGTTGAGGTGTTATTCCTCTGAGGTGGATTTGTGATCAATGATCTGGTCTGCCCTCATGGGGCACCCTGCCTCCCTTTATATACTAGGGGACAGGGGTACATGGTAAGGATCCCAGTCGGATACGACCAAGGGATTTCCTTATTAGAGATAGAATCCTATCCGACTAAGGCTATGTTTCCTTATTGTACAAGGCACAGCCTGCCGGGTGCTATCTTATCTCTAATTACATGATCTGGCCCATCCTCTATCCGAGTGGCCCATGTGCTGGTAGTGAGGTACCCGGGGCCCATGGCTCCCACAGTAGCCCCTGAGACCTTCATAGTTGAGTCACAGCTGATGCTGAGTGCTCATCCTCTACGGTGAAGGTTACCCGAGTGCGATGCTCCCGAGTACTCTTTGTCCAAGTAAGTCTTCCCGAGTCCTGCTTCATGTCAGCTAGCAGCGAGGCTATGAAGGGCTTCATGTAGATATATGAATAGTGTGCGCCGAATAGGCGCACCTATTAGGTGTAGCCCCCGACTTTGTGCTTAATTGTGAAGACAATTAAACATAAAGTCAAAGATCTTTAACCTGGAAGTCTTTCCCGAGTAGATTACTTTGGGTATTTGCGACTCTTCGGTATCATGTCAACCAGAATAAACTTTATAGTCTTGCCAAGTAGAAGACTACTCGTATATAGGACTCTTCGACTTCATGTCAGTCGGAATATGAGTTTATAGTCTTTTCCGAGTGGCGTCCCACTCAAAAGCTAGACTCTTCCACATCATGTCAGTGGGAATAGTTATTTATAGTCTCTCCCGAGTAGTGCACTACTCGAAAGTTAGACTCTTCAGCGTCATGTCGGCTGGAATAATGTTGCTCATGACAACTGATGACCATGCATGTAGGCCGAGTACCACTTTATGAAAATAAATCCACGACGTGGTCAGGTGTTCCCGAGAAAGATACCTGCGTCCCCAATTTTAATGAAGACCAGCTTATGATCCTTGTAAGGATATATCCTCGAGACCTGGTGGATAAAACAGATACCCAAACATATATGTTTAGCAGTAAGGCTTTCATGAAGCATATCTGTTTACCTCATCGATTCCTGTGGGTAGCACCAGCGCTATAATTTCAACTCAGCCTGCGGGCGGCCCACATGGAGCATGCTACTGTAGGAACTCATGTCTTGTCGGCCCAATACCAACTGTGCAGGCCTGGGCCCATCTAGTCGGTTCAGGCTATAAAAGGATGGGGAGAGAGAAAAAGATTCCATCGTCTTCCCCAAAGCAGCCAATCTCTTCGTCTTCCACCTTCGCGCCTAGCTTTTCGCCTCCCGCCCGGTTAGGGTTAGCAGCAGCTGTTCCCCACCCGGACTCAGGCGATTTCAATCCTCTTCGTTTATTCCAAGCCCCCGATTCACTTTCCCCCAAATCTCAACACCTCCAGTCATGCCGAAGGCGACGAATCCTGCGGGTGCGCCAGGGAGTTCTTGGCCGATCTCGGATTGCGGCTCGGTGAAGCTGAAACGGCTGGAGAGCGAGCTGAAGTTGCCCAGCAAAGAAGTGATCCGTTGGCGGTCGGCGAGGGATGAGTCGAGCCCCAACCCCCGGCCTGGTGAAACGGTAGTTTTCGCCTCTTTCTTTGATCGGGGCTTGTGTCTTCCGTCGTCCGATTTCTTCCGCCGCATCCTTGATTTCTACGGGCTAGAGTTGGTGCATTTAAATCCCAACTCGATTCTTCAGATCTCCATATTCGTTACTCTTTGCGAGTGCTTTCTGGGCGTTGAGCCCCATTTCATCCTCTTCCGACACTTGTTCCATGTCAAGCCCCAGCCTTCCAAGAGCAATATCAGTGTGATTGGGGGGGCTGGTCTTCAACTAAGGAGTGATGGGAAGAAGACGTATATCGATTTGCCCTTGAAATCTTCTCTGAAGGGCTGGCACAAGGAGTGGTTTTATTGCGCCGATCTAACTCCTTCCTTGCCCCCGTTTACTGGTATGCCGCCGGCGGTGTTGCCAAGCTGGTCCTCGGAGCCAACCTTTGAAGAACTGGGCCAGGCGCATATATTGCTGACGAAGATAGATGACCTCAAGAGGGCCGGCTTGACGGGGCCCTGGGTGGCTCGTCGTTTCCTGACGAGGCGCGTCCAGCCGCTGAAGTTGAGAAGCGCTTTCGGCTGGGCCTTCAAAGGTAAACACGATCCCGACCGGGTGAGCAGCGAGACGGCAGACAAGGGGGCAGTGACCGATACCTTGTTTGGCTACTTCTCTGAAGGGGTCGTTGCCACCGAAGATGATAACCGCCGAGTTGCCGCCTATAGCTTCATCCGGCCGCGGACCAAGGTAACCTTCTACCTTCTTCTGTGGCGAATGCCTGTGGAATGGTGATTGTTCAACCTTGCATGATGGTATCTTGTCGACTTGCTTGTAGTGGCATGAGGAATTTGATGAAGACTCTCGTCCATTGTCTGCGGTCGCGTCGAGGAAGAGGCCGAGGAGTCCCTCTGATGCCCAACCCGACTCCAAGAGAGCGGGGAAGAAGCCGATTTTATATCGGGGCGAGGGGGCCATGACAGCGCGCGCCGTGAGTGGCAGCTTAAAGATAAAGGACACCGCTGCCACAACGCCCACACGGTCGAGTCCCAGGCTGAGATCAGCAGGCTTGGGCTCGACGTTGTCGTACTCAGCAACAGCGCCGCCAAGGGGCCAACCAGAGCAGAGGCCGATTGGGGCGAGGGGACCCGAACCAACCATACCAGAGTCGAGGCCGACTTAGGCTGATATGCCTCTGCCATCGATGACACCGACCGGGGCGAGTGCCGATGCTAGCGCTTCGCCGGGGAGCGGGCAGGCTGGCAGGAAGCTGAAGTTCTCCAAGAGGTGCGCTACTCCGGGCCTTCTGTAGTCGTTGTATGTTAAAATACAGTCCTGATGTCTTGCTTCGTTGTGCAGGAAGCGGGCCGATATCGACCTCAAAAAGGTTGACCCATCTGCTCCACTTGATGAGTCCGCCCCAGCCGAGCCAGCGGCAGCGAACACACCTGCTGAGCCGGCGGCCAGCCCAGTCGCAGAGACTGAGGTGGCTCCGACTACAGGGCCACTACCGCCACTCGACCGAGAGGTGGCTGTTGAAACTGAGGCCCCAGCCCCCGAGGCACCGTACGTCACGGAAGCGGGGGACGGAACCCCCGAGCCGGTCCTCGATGTTGTAGGGGAAGGCGGTGCCGAGGCCAGGACCCCGTCGCCATCATGGTTATCGTCATCGCCATCATCACCGTTGCCTCCGCCGCCGGAGATCCCACATTTGCCTCGGATCGAAGCTCCCCCACGTGTGATGCCCCGGACCTTCACGTGGACCACTCGCGACGGCACTATGAAAAGCTTCAGGCTCGATGAAGTCGTCGCAAGGAGAGAGCGCGAGAGCCTGCTTCGTGCCGCCATCAACGGGTCCCAAGGGGTCACGGTATGATTCTTGTAGTGAAGCTCCAGCAATCTTCTTGTCTTGATGTTTGACTCTGTCGTCAGTTTGTTCCTTGTTCCGAGCAGAAGCTCGTCGACCGCAACGAGGCGATGACGGAGATCCTGGTCGAGATGGCTCCCCACCTCACGGAATTGCAACAACTCCGGGCATTGAAGGCCGAGATGGAGGCGCGTCACACGAGGGAGGCCTGGCTGAAGAGCGGCGCTGATCAGCTCAGGGCAGAGACATGGACCTTAGCCGGGAAGATCAGAGGTAAAATCCTCGAGTATATCTTCCCGACTGGACCGTTGTTGTATTCCTCCAGCTATGTCGATCCCGACTGCCCGGTGGTGTCATGACTGCACGATTGAGCTTTTGGCTAATCTGTGGTGCAGACCTCGAAGCGGAGTTAAAAACCCGAGCGAAGAGGGAGTCGCAGCTGAAGGAGGCCGAAGATGCCAAGGCCGAGCTTGAAAGGGCCAAGGCCGACCTGACAAAGGCCAACACCGAGCTTGAGCGGGAGAAGTCCGAGTTGGAGAAGGCCGTCGTCAAGCTCGGTAAGGAGAAGGCCGAACTGGAGAAGACCGTGGCCGGGTGGGAGGCCGACTACGAAAGTAAGTCCTCAACCCGACTGTGATCTCAGCCAATACATTAGTCACCTTGTGTGTAGCCGAATCTGACAAGCTTACTTGCCGGCCGATCTGGGCAGGCATGAGAGCCAACGTCCAGGCCCAGTATCGGTTCTACACGGAGGAGATAAGGTCAATCAGGGAGTCACAGGAGGCCCTCGTCGGGTCCGTGAAAGGGCTTCTTGACCTTGTAGATCCCCGCCCAGTGGAGACCAGCTGTAGCAGAATTCCTCAAATAATGGGGCGTCTCGAGGACGCGCCGAGTGCCCTGAAAAGGTACTCAGACGAGCGGGTTGCCGCCGGCGTGGCCCAAACCCTAGCAATGACCAAGTCCATCTACCCGAGGGCGGACATTGAGGCCATCGGGGAGGGATTTTCCGAGGAGACGACGCCCGAGGAAGCGCTGGAGCTGATCTCACAGGCGAAGCCGACTGCTGAAGCGATTACCCGAGACCTGGGTCTGTAAAGGCAATACATTTTGTAGTCGGTGTATATATATGCTTTCATATACGATCATGCGTAAATATATGTGTCGTGCCGCCAAACTTATTATTCGGTTGTCATTAGCTTTGCCCGACCATGTAGCATGCACCGAGTTAATTCGATAGAACTTGATAAAAAACGTTCGGAGTAAGATGCTATACTCGGGCGAACGCATCGGTCGTGGCAAGGCTTCATAACCGGGGTGAAATAAGCTTGTATGTTATTGACAGAACACATATATACATGCAGCCCCCGACTCACTACTCGATTGGAACAAGCGGCGTAGTGAGTCAGGAAAAACTGTACACATGGAAAATGTAAAACTCAGGTATAGAAAGGACGTAGCTGTTCTATATTCCATGAGTTGGTGATGAGGACGCCGTCTTTGGTCTTCAGTCGGTAGGCGCCTGGCCGCGTGACCTCGGCTATAATGAACGGCCCTTCCCAGATGGGGGATAGTTTGTGCCTGTCCTTGGTGGTTTGTATCTTCCTTAGAACGAGATCCCCGGCCAAAAAGGCGCGGCCACGGACATTGCGATTGTGGTAGCGACGCAGGCCTTGAAGATACCTTGCCGACTGGATTGTTGCGGCGTCTCTTGCTTCTTCTAGCTGATCTAATTCAATCAGTCGGGTGCTGTTGGAGTCGTCTTCGGAGTAAGCCCGGACTCGCGGAGAGCCGAACTGTATCTCTGTCGGTAGCATGGCCTCAGTACCGTAGACCAGGAAGAAAGGGGATTGCCCTGTTGCCCGACTAACTGTGGTTCTGAGAGACCAGAGAACGGATGGTAGTTCTTGTACCCACCGACCCGCATATGGTTGTAGTCGGTCGTATATCCTGGCCTTGATGCCTTGTAAGACCATGCCGTTGGCTCGTTCAACCTGCCCGTTGCTCCGCGGGTGTGCCACAGATGCATAGCAGATCTTGATGCCGAAGTCGTCGCAGAAATCTTGGAATAGGCCCGCCGCGAACTGAGTGCCGTTGTCGGTTATGATGCGGTTGGGGACCCCAAACCGGTATAGTATACTCAGGATGAAGTCCTTTGCTCGTGCTGCTGTGATTGTTGCGACGGGTTTAGCCTCAATCCACTTGGTGAATTTATCCACTGCGACGAATAAATGCGTGAACCCTCCTGGCGCTTTCTTGAATGGCCCGACCATGTCGAGCCCCCATACTGCGAATGGCCAGGAGATAGGGATAGTCTGGAGTTCCTGGGCGGGGAGATTTGTCTGTCTTGCGAAGAACTGGCAACCCTCGCACTTGCGAACGATGTCTTTGGCGTCTGTGACTGCTGTGGGCCAGAAGAATCCCTGCCGGTAAGCCTTTCCGACTAACGTCCTGGATGTAGCATGGTTGCCACATATGCCCGAGTGGATTGAATGCAGGATCTGCTTGCCTTCCTCGATGGTGACACAGCGCATGAGGATACCGGATGCGCTCCTTCGGTACAGGTCTTCTCCGACTAGCAGGAAGCTTTTGCTTCGACGCTTGATCTGCTCGGCTTGACTGCGATCTTCTGGGAGTTCATCGTCCAAGAGGAATTTGAGAACAGGACCCCTCCAGTCTTGACATATGTGCAGCACTTCGTCGGTGGTTGGGGTAGGCTCGCCTCCCGACTGCTCTTGTGCCGGTTTCTTCTTGACTGATGGCTCCATAAGTTGCTCGACAAAGATTCCAGTTGGAACCGCTTCTCGCTTGGATCCCATGTTTGCCAGTTCATCGGCTGCGTCGTTGTATTGACGCAGGACGTGAGTGATTTCCAGCCCGTCGAACTTGTTTTCCAACTTGTGGACCTCCTGACAGTATGCCGCCATTGTGTCGTCGAGACAGGTCCAGTCTTTCATGACTTGGTTGACCACGAGTTGGGAGTCTCCGCGCACAACCAGTCGACGTATGCCGAGTGATATGGCGATGCGGAGCCCGTGAACAAGGGCCTCGTACTCGGCGACGTTGTGGGAAGCCGGGAAGTGGATTTGTAGTACGTACTTCAACTTTTCGCCAGTGGGGGATGTCAGTATGACTCCAGCCCCGGCACCGCCGATCCGTAGGGAACCGCCGAAGTACATTGTCCAGTACTCTAGCTTTGTTGTTGGTGTTGGGAGTTGAACTTCTGTCCACTCGGCCACGAAGTCGGCTAGAGCTTGAGATTTGATAGCTGTCCGTGGCCGAAAGGTGATGTCAAACGCCATCAGCTCGAGTGCCCATTTAGCGATCCGGCTGGTGGCCTCGCGATTATGAACGACATCCCCGAGTGGAAACGCTGTGACCACCGTGACTTGATGTGCTTGAAAGTAGTGCACCAGCTTTCGGACTGTGATGAGTAGGCCGTATAGCAGCTTCTGGACCTGCGGGTATCTTGTTTTGGAGTCGGCAAGGACCTCGCTGACAAAATAGATTGGCCGTTGTATTTTCTGAAGATGACCCTGTTCGGATCGCTCCACTACCAGCACCGTGCTGACTACCTGTGTTGTTGCCGCCAGATAAAGCATTAGTGGTTCCTGGGGCAGGGGTGACGCCAGCACGGGGGGTGATGTGAGGAATTCTTTGAAGTCTTCGAAGGCTCGCTGGGCTTCCGGGGTCCACTAAAAGGTGTCCGCCTTTTTGAGGAGCTTGAAGAAGGGCATGCCCCGTTCGCCCAGTCGGGAGATAAACCGACTGAGTGCCGCCATGCAACCTGTCAGCTTCTGGACGTCTTTAAGGTTGGTCGGGGGTGCCATGTTCTTGATGGCATTGACTTTCTCCGGGTTAGCCTCGATGCTGCGGTGCGAGACGATGAAGCCGAGTAACTTCCCAGACGGCACCCCGAAGGCGCACTTGTCCGGGTTCAACTTCATCTTGAATCTTCGAAGGTTTTGGAAGGTTTCTTCCAAGTCGGCAATTGAGGTCTTTTCTGGACTTGGACTTGATCACCACGTCGTCGACGTTAGGCTTCCACGTTGCGCCCCGATCTGGGTGTGCAGACACCGCTGAATAGCCCTTTGGTAGGTTGCGCCTGCGTTTTTCAGACCGAACGGCATTGTGATATAGCAATACGCTCCAAACGGCGTGATGAAAAATGATGTTTTTTAAACAGTCTTGTTCCGCTAATTTGATGATATCCGAGTAACAGTCGAGAAAACTGAGTAGGTCGCACCCCGCCGTGGAGTCAACCACCTGATCTATCCTGGGAAGACACAATGGGTCCTTGGGGCACGCTTTGTTGAGGTCGGTGTAGTCGACGCACATGTGCCATTTACCGTTTTCTTCCGGACCCAGGACTGGGTGGCAGCCAGTCCGGGTGGTAGACTTCCTTGATGAAACGCCGGCTGCGAGGAGCTGGTGATTTCCTCCCGTGTATAGCATCCTTGCGTCTTGAGCGAAGCGCCGCAGCCGTTGCTTGACCGGCTTGGCGTCTGGCTTTACGTGTAGGGCGTGCTCGATCACCTCCCTTGCGTACGCCGCCATGTCGGACGGTTTCCACGCGAAGATATTCCTTGTTGGCTTGGAGGAAGGTGACGAGCGCGTCTTCCTATTTGGGGTCGAGTCGGTCCCGACTAATTGGCAGTCTTAGAGGGGTCGGAAAGGGTCCAGGGGATCTTCTTCGTGTTCAGAATCCGCTGAATATTCCCGACTTCCGCTGCTTTTTTCGCCGGAACTGGTCTTTGATCGACTTCGGATGTGATGGCTTGCCCGGATGCTGTCGCGCCCGAGAACTGCCGCTTCTTGTGTTTGAGCCAGCTCGCAGCTCTCCTTGTCGGCAGGTGAAGGCTTGCTTAGCGTCGCTGCGGAGGGAGAGGACTCCTGCTGCCTGGGCATCCTTCAGCACCATGTAACGTGTAGTGTCGGTATCGCCATGAATTTGGCGAGGGCCGTCGTCCGAGTATCGCGTGATACGCGGTCTCGAAGTCGGCGACCCTCGAAGGAGATGTTTTCTGTACGGAAGTTGTCCCGAGTGCCGAAGGTTACCGGCAAGGTTTTATCTGCCCGAGTGGGGTTTTTGAAAAAAAAAATGACAGGCCGGGTATATCCATGGAAGGGCGCGGTGGCTCGGCCGTAGTTCTGAACGAGGTATCTCATCTTGTCAAAGTCTTGGCGAACAGGATGTTTGAGCGCACTGCCTCCGTCGATGAGGGTTTTTCTTTCAGCCTGATTTTTGACGACCGGGTCCAGGACGAGTGGGTATCGTCCCGGGTTGGGAAACCCGATCTGGGTGATCTGCGCGGTTGAGGTGATGGCCATCTCTGACCAGCGCAGGTATTGGGGGTATCCGTCGTGGAGCACCGCGTTAATGTCGCGCTGATAGCTCTGCTTGCGCTTGGATTCGTACGCAAGTGGCCCCGAAGATGTGGTTGAGTTCGGCTTGGGGTCCTGGAAAATCATCAGCCGGACCCGAGTCTGGCTTGTCTTTCCTTGTCGGCAGAACGATGAAGATCGCTTGCTCGGAGGCGAACTTCTTGAGCATGTGGCAGTCTTTAGCCCGTGCGGCCCTTGGGGTGAAAGGGGCAAGGCCCGCTCATGACTTTCTGATAGTCGTTGTTCCGCTGGGGCCGCGACCGACTGCGCTCCATGTTGGCCACCCTCGTTGTCCGACTTCCGCTGCGGCTGCCAGGCTTGTTCTGAGATGGCTCGTTGTCCGGCTTTCGCCTTGTTGTCTCTTGTCGGGCTGCTTCTTCTCGTCGAAGGCCTCAGCGACGGCTTCAGCCGGTCGGCGTATTTGTTGGCCATGTCGAAGAGAGTCCGGACCAGTGGATGGTGGCTTCCGAGTGAACTTCGCGATGAGCGGGGCGTCTTTTACTCCCTTGCGGAAGGCTGCCGATGACGACCTCGTCTTTGATACTTGAATTTGATTGCGCTTCTCGTAAAACCTTTTGATGAATTCACGCAGAGACTCGTTCTTCTTCTGATGCATTGGGTAAAGTCATGCTCGGAAAGCCGGTCTCTCGTAGGTCCCCTGGAAGTTAGCGATGAACCGTTTCCCTGAGTTGTCCCCAGGAACCGATCGACCGCCTTGGGAGGCCTGTCAGCCATGTCCTCACCGAGTCGGCTAATGCGACTGGGAGGTATTAGCCATGGCTCTGCTGTCGCCCCCAGCAGCTTGTACTGCTAGGACGTAAACGGTGAGCCAGGACTCTGGGTTGTCTTGCCGTCGTACTTTTCGATCCCTGGGGTGGGCTTAAAGCCGACTGGCCAGCGGACGTCCTGTAGCTCCGGTAAAGGCTGGAATGCCTTCGTGATCGTGAGGGCTTGGACCTTCGATCTTGGCGGTGTAGCCGCTCGTGGTGGAGGCCGACGCGCTCATTTTCGTCTATTCAGTTCGGCGGCGTTCGTCTTCTTCGCGCTCTTTCCGCGTTTTTCCCCCGGGCGTTTATGGTGTGGCGAAGGTCGGGCGGTGAATTGCTACTCGGAGGTCTTGATTGGTCGGCGGTCATACTGGCGACGCCGCCGGTTGTCGTAGTTGGTGTTTGCCGAGCGTTGTTTGCCGGGACTCTTCGCGTTGCCGACTGGAGCCGGCTGCCCGATCGTCGGCGCTGATGCAGATGACTCCGCCGCTGGAGAGCCGTCCGGTTGGTCGGTATATATGAGTGTTGCCTGATTGTTCTTCCCGCTGCTGGCAGGCGGCAGCCTGTAATCTCGCCTTGATCTTGGCGATAGTTGGTGTGGCCTGATGATCGGTCCAAACTGGAGCATTGTCCAGTCAGGGTTGCAGCGGCCACCCACGTTCTGCTGTGTGGGTGACGAAGACGTCGTGGTCGCGATTTGGTTTGGAGAGATCTGCTGCTGGGGGGGGGGGGGGGGGGGGTGGGCGCTCGCCAGCCTGTCGTAGCCCGTCATTGCGAGCTTTGGCGGTTGCCTCTTCTTGTTGTGTAGTCGGCGTGCTTCCTCTTGCTGCTCCTCTGCAATTGGCGCACCTCGGAAGGTTGGCGTTGAAGCCATGAAGATCTCGCGGGGGAAGGAAGGAAGCTGCGCCAGGGTAGAGTCGGCGAGTTGATGCTCGACCGCTATCGCGACTTGGTGTCGGACTCCGAGTAGTTTATGGAGTTAGGACGACTCCGACCTCCCTAGATCCAATCTGAAACGGTGCATGACCGTGTCCATAACTAAAATGCTCTGGAGTCGGGTCTGCTTGCGCGGGTTGTGTGAGATGCATCAGCGTCGCCGATCGCGTACTGGGAGATTGACGATCTCTCCCCTCTCGCCTAACCCGCGCTGGCTCAAGGCCTAGCGCGAGTCGGACGCCGAAGAGAGAGTTGTCCCGATGTCCGGCGATGCTGAAGGGACGTCTGTAGTAATCGTCAAGGAGCATGCGACGTCCTTTTTGGTTGGGCCGACTGCGCTCTGGCGCTACTCCTCAAGCGGCTAGATCGATCTACCCCCAGCCAAAGGACAGGTGCCGAGTTGATGCGGCGGACGAAATCAAAGGCTCCGAAGGTGAGGTTTCATTGGAGAACCTGTCGCCCTTGACTCCTGTTAATGGGATCCATCGAATCTGTTGCTGAAGAATTCGCCGGGCCTACCTGGCGCGCCAACTGTCGATGCTTTGCACCGGCAATACTACTACGGGGCTACTCGGCGATGATGGTGGATTGCAGGGAACCCGGGAAAATTATACTGGTTCATGCCCTCGTGGTGATGTAGCATACCTAGTTCAGTTGAGGTGTATTCCATCTAGGGGATTTTGTGATCAATGTATCTGGTCTCCCTCATGGGGCATACCCTCCTCCCTTTATATATTCTAGGGACAGGGTGTACATTGTTAAGGATCCAGTCGGATATGACCAAGGATTTCCTTATTAGAGATAGATCCTATCCGACTAAGGCTATGTTTCCTTATTGTATAAGGCACAGCCTGCCGGGTGCTATCATTATCCATTACTGATCTGCCCATCCTCTATCCGAGTGGCCCATGTGCTTGTATGAGGTACCCGGGGCCCAGGCCCCAAACCAACTGTCAATGTTTAACACCGCAATATGATATGGGGCAATACTCGGGCAAGGAATACTCGGTGATTGCAACGGAAAACGGAG